>NDGM011008408.1:0-21855 GCA_002564305.1 Octomys mimax
GCTATATCATTGAGTGACTCCTACCCCTATTGTCATGGCCGCCACCCCTGAGCCTGGCCCAGCATCAGGCATGTACTGATGCTCAGGACCCGTGCTGACCCTGGAAGAGCAAATGAATGTATGCATGCCCACACAGAGAAGCTACCTCCTCGTCCCAGCCAGCCTCCCTCTTCTGAGCTGTCTCCCTCACTACTGTCACCCTGTACCCTACAGTGCCAGGCTGTCGCTGAGGGAGAAATCCTGCTCTGTACCTGAGTGCTCCTGGTACACATAATTCCCCAGGGGGCCCTAGGGTCAAGGCTGAGGTCAGGTCCAAGAGGGGGGGAATCTCTGTGGACCTAGTATGTGCCCTAGTCAAATCCTGGGCCTTGAGGCAGCAATGACTGGTAGCCTGCCATTGTGTGGCAGAAAGCTTACAGTCAAGAGGGTGATTTCTGTGCCAGGCCTTGCCATGGGCAGAACTAGGACAAGAAGCTGGGGCCCAGGCCTCCTCATGGCAGCTTGGGGCCCGACAGGCTGCCCAGGCCAGAAACAGGCCTGGCTCCTCCCACAGCCCCAGCCCCGAGACACCCTGCTGCCTTTCGGAAGCAGCCAGCGCCAAGCCAGCAGATGGCTGGCAGGCCCCCTTGGAGCACTCGGCCCAGATGGCCCTCCCGGCACTAGGTGGGGCATCACAGCCACAGGAGCAGGAAGCCTGCCGCCCACCAGGGCCACCCTCCTCCCATCAGGATGGGAGGAGCACCCGCTCCCAGGCCATCCTGTGCTTTCTCCTGGGGCCTGGCCATCGCCCTGGCCAAGAGGCCTGAGGAAGCCAGGTGTAGGGACCAGGCCAGTACCAAATGGCATGAGTTCAGAGGAGGTCCAGCCGAGGACGAGCATCCCCTTTCAGGGGCCATCCCCACCCTTGCTGCCTGCTGGTCAGTAACCACAGCTGGCCCTTCATGCCACCAGGCTGCAAGCCCCAAGTCACTTCAGGCCACTTGGGCTCAAGAACAGTGATCACCACAAGGGTGATAATAACAATAGCTGATGTTCTGAAAGGGCCTACTGTGCATGACACACAACTCTAAGAGCCTCACAGGTACTGTTGCAAAGCCCACAGCACCTCTGGGAGGCAACCCTTCACAATCCTATAGTACAGAGGAGAAAAACAGAGGAAGTAACTGGCCTTTACTTCACAGTGACAAAAGCAAGATTGAACACCAGGCCTCTTCACGCCAGAGCCCAGTTCTCAGCAGCATCTGCCGTCCCATCCAGGGCCTAGCTCTGAGCTCCACAATGCACAGTGCAGGAGGACAGAGAGAGAGAGAGAGAGAGAGAGAGAGACCCACCTTGGGTGCAGGGGGGTGGCTTGTCAGGTAATGAGCTGCCCGTCACAGCTGCCCACTTCCATAGCTGGAAGGTACACAGAAGGGGCAGTACCTCTGAGCACAGGCCTGGGTGTCCTGGGAGAAGGCAAGGGAGACCCCAGGGATAGAAGCACACACTCACCCACAGGGTCATGCACAGACTCACATGCTCTAGGGCACGAACACACTGACATGTGTGTGTGTGTGTGTGTGCGCGCGCACACACGTGCATGCACCTGGTCACACCGGCTGTTCTGGGGAGAAGTAAGGCACCATGGAGACCCCAGAACCAGTCTGGGGCCCCCAGACTATAGGAAGGCATGCCTTCTCCTGAGACCTGACACTGGCCAAGCTTGTGACAAGACCCTCCCCCTTGCCCAGCCTTGGTTTCCCCTGCTGTGCAAAGAAGGGGTTATCTGAGGTCATCGCCAAGGTCTTGGGCTCCATCCACCTGGCTGGTCACCTGCGACTCTGTCCCAAGAGCCGGGCAGGGGTTGAGACTCCGTGGTGAGAAGCAGCACAGGAGCCTGCCCGCAGCCCCCTCCCCTGCACCCCACTGGCCCAACCTGCACACAAAGGGCATCTTGTTACCACAGCCTGCCAGCAGGAGGGCGGGAGGCAGGAGGCGGGAGGTGAGAGGCCCGGACAGCCTGTGTCAGCAGGATGGGGGCAGGGCCAGAGGGGGCTGGGGCGGGCTGCTGGCCGGCTGGCCCAGGGCCCCACACCAGTCAGCGGGCAAGGCCCCAGGCCGGCCGCCCCCAGCACGCAGTGGCTGCAGAGAGGCTGGCCCTGGGCTTCTGCACAGAACCCTGTTTATTAGGCTCGCTTTTTTATTTTGCAGTTACAGTCTGAATGAGCTTTGCTCTGCAGACAGCAGCTGCCCAACCTGGAATTTCCCAGAAATGGGGGGCTGAACTTCCAACCCTGGGCTGCGGCTCAGAGCCTGTGTCCCTCTGTCTTGTGTGATCCGCCACATGAGCCGATCAGGCTGGCAGAATGCATGGCCCAGAGCGCTGACTCAGTTTCCACTGAGGTATAACGGGACACAGCACTGACAGGGCCTTGCTGCAGGCCAGTTCCTGTTACCTCCCAGGGAAGCCCCGGTGTGGGTTACATCCTGGTGTCACAGGTGCTCCTACTGCAACATCCACTGTCTTGCTGGGGGCTGAGGGAAAACCACTTACCCCCTCTGACCTCAGTGTACCTCCATTCATAAAGAGGTAACAGAAGATAAGAAAGAGCTAGAAAGAATATTCTCCCCTTTTTATTTTTTAATTTTAGGGAAAGGTCTACAGGGTGTTCAGGGTCTCACTACTAGATCAGACTCTGAGTGATCTGCCTATTTACAGCCTCCCAAGAGCTGGGATTACAGGCAGGCACCACCACACCCAGTTTCAATTGCCATCTCAGCGTGCCCCGGGGGGTGGGTGGGGCCAGCACCGGCAGGCCCTGGGGATTGAACCCCCATCCCCTGTGCCTGTTTGCAGTCGCTTTAATCCTCTGAGCTATTTGGCCAGCCCAAGAATATCCTTCCTGGAAGTTGCCTGGGACTGTCTTTCCAAGGTTCCTGTACTGGGAAAACACGGAGATCACTCAGCCATGACAGCGAGGCAGCCAGGGTGTCTGCGTATGTTCAGCTGCTTGAATGTGTGTGCATAGGTGTGCGTGTGAGCAGAGAGGACATTGTGTGCCACAGGAGGGTGTCAGCAGGTTATTGGCTGAGCAGAGCAAGGCCCGGGGAAAAGGCACTACAGCTGCTGTCTTCAGTGCTCAGGGACCCAGGATACAGGTCAGAGATCTGAGGGTCGTAGGTGAGCCAAGGCTGGCAGCATGCATGGCCAGCACCACTGCCTGGCTCCAACTCAAGGGCCGCTGTGTGTGTCACATCACACAAATGGTGCCCCCTTGCCCTTTTTCATGTGGGGACCTTATGTCCTCATTACGCATTTGCCATGGGTTTCCCCAGTAAAATATGGTGCATCCTATCAGGAAAACATAGCCGACTGATCTGCAGAGTACAAAATACCATGAGTACTGGTTATGCCGTAGGATCCCCCAAGTGCCACCCATCTCCCAAAGTTCTTGTTCTGCTTGACAGTTGAAGAAGCAGGCCCAGCGGGGTGAAGCAGAAGATGCCGGTCCCGGACAGCTCAAGAAGGAGTTGGGAGCATCAGGCTCCAGTTCAGACTAAGTGGATTCAGAAAACCAGGTATCACTGAGAGGAGCCCATGACCTCAGGAACCCACAGACGCCCATACATACCACTGCTCTGCACATCAGGTGGACCCTGCCGGACCCTGCCTCTCTTGAAGGTAGTGATGGGCTGGGTGTCCGGGCCCCTGAGACCTTCTCAGGAAGGCAGCCTGGCATGGGCCAGATGCGGAGTTTGCTGAAAGTGTAACTTGTTCCTGGCAGCCTTAACTCAGGAGTGGTCCCCCAGGGTCCCTAGGAGCCACACTGGGTAAGAGAGGCTGCAGTTTATCGTGTTCCTGTGCATTGGGTCCTTTAAACTCGCTGTTTACTTAGCAAATTCTCATAGATTGTTTTGAAGTCCCAGGCGTGAAGTTGGTAGAGGAACAGTGTGGCAAAGAAAGAAGAGACCACGCAGGCCACTGTGGACTCACAGTCTACTGGGAAAGGCACAGAGACAGGAGAGGCGGGAAGACAGGGCAAGATGCCACAGCAGGAAGCCTGATAAGAAGCCAGTCACCAGGGAGGGATTCCTAGAGTCGGTCACTGAGCCCAGAATCTCTGGAGAGTGCTGGTAGGAGCTATACCGGCAAGGACAAGCAGGAAACAGTCCAGGCAGGGAACAGCTGAGGCAGTAGAAAGCACATGTTGAGAGAGCTATAATCTTCACAATGGCCTACAAGATGGGGACAGCACTCTACAGTGGAGGAAACCGCAACCTTGAAGGCTCAGGGCACTCCAGAGCCCAGCCCTCTCGCCAGAGGCATGCAGCAGGCCTTACACGCATGCCAAGCACCTCTAGTCTCTGGCCTGGCCTCTGAACCCTGAAGCTGAGAGTAGGGATGGTGGAGGGAAGAGGCCAGTCTATGCATCCTGCAGCCCAACCTTGGGAGCAGAGCTCTCCTGAAGGCAAAGACTGGGATGGAGCCGGGCATGGTGCTGCACACCTGTAATCTCAGCACTTGGGGAGGCTGAGGCAGGAGGATCACTGTGAATTGGAGGCCAGCCCGGGCTACAAAGTGAGTTCAAGGACAGCCTGAACTACATAGCAAGACCCTGTCTCAAAAAGACAGAAAAAAAGGGGAAGTGGTGAAATAGCTCAGCAATGTAAAGCACCTGCTTAGCCAAGCTTAGGCAAAGTGCAGGGATCGTGGTTTGATCCCCGGCACCACATGCAGCGCTAGCCCCACCCCTAGGGTGGGCTGAGCTAGCCAAAAAAAAAGACCCAGATGGACATATTCCCTTCCCTGCAGCCAGCAATCTCCACACCCCAGAGGTTGCAGGCCCAGTGCCAGACCCAGGTGGCTTTGGAGTTGCTGACATTGTCTAGGGAGGCCTCTGCTGAGAGCCACATGTGCCCCGCCCCACACCCTCCCAGCCGGCAGAAAGCGTGGTGTCCTCAGCTCACAGGGTCACTAGTGTGCATTCTGTGGGTCTTGCGAGACAGCAACATGACAGCACAGGGGACAGAGAGCCAGGCTGCCCACTCCAGGAGGAAGAAGCCCTGCAGTTGAGCCTCAGGAACCACTGGGACCTGGGATGGTCCCTAAAGGATCAGGGACAAGAAATCCAACTTGGGGAGGTAAGGCACAGCCGAGAATGTAGTCACGCCTACAAGGTGTGCTTGGGACATGGCCATGGCCTGGCACTTGAAGAATGGCTCTTTGTGCTTGGTGGCTGGTTGTAGTAAATTATCTGGGACTAGCAGGGCAGCTCCAGAGCTATCCCAGGCCCAGAGCACCCCACCCGAGACTTGGACAGAACCTACGTGGTACAATAAGAAGACATGGCTGCCCTGTATTTGCACTCTCTAAATCCAGCCATGGAGGCCTGGCCCACTCAGGCCTTCAGATAACTCAGGGTGTCGCACAGATGACAGGTGTCCGCCAGCAGCAGGAAAGTCCAACGGGTGGCGCAGACAGCAGCACCGCTGCTGTCAGTCGCGTCTCTCCTTTCAATGCCAGGGCCTGGAAGGAAGTGTGAACATGCAGACTACATGGCCTAGGCCACCCTCGGAGGAAGGGGGGGGGCACAGCCACCAAAGGTGTAGCCAACCCAGCCACTCACAGAGCTGAGAACTGGGACGTGAGGCTTGGCAAAGGAAAGCAGGAAGCCCCTCCTTCCTGCTGACATTCACCCTGTAGCCCAGGCCTGCAGGCATAGCAGGCCCCAAGACCTCCACACAGCTCCTGGGAAACCCTGACCACACCAGAGGCTTTGACAACATCAGTGTCCCTGCGCATGCCTGTAAGGACCACAGCTCAAGCAAAGACATGGACACAGTTTCTTAAAAGCTCATTCGGCCTACCCTCCCAAGTGTTCCAGGCTGTCTCTACTTGAGGATGTTCTGGTCTTTCAAGGAGAGTGACACTTCAGGCTGAGCATGCAGTGACAACATAGGTTTCGGCTATCCCACCAACCCTCAGGGGATCCCCCATTAGGATCCTCCTGCCTGGAACCCACCTCTGCCTCAGCCCCATCCTCTGTCCCACAGCCTCCCAGTCCATGGTGCCTCCCTCACGGACAGCTGCCCACTGCCTGTCGACTCCCAGCTCTCTTCAGACTGGTCCAGCTTCTCCCTTTGTGCCTGGAAGCCCACCTAGGTCCCCATCCCAAGCTTTGCTCAGGCTGAAGTCCAGCTGAGCCCTGCCTGGCATCCGAGCTGCTGCTAAACAAGAACGGCTGGCAGATTTCATCCCACAGGTCCCCTCCAGTTCTTTAGCGTCAGCTTGCCGGATGACCTTGTTGAGAAGGCTTCGGACATTGTATATGTGAGTGATCTCAGCAGGGAAATGTCATGATGGGTAGTGACAGGAGGCAAAAGATGTGCCCCTGATCAGCCTCCATCAGGCAGGCTCTTTGGGCTCTGTAATGTGACCAGTGTCCCCTGCCCTGTGCCTCATCTGTGCCCAGCCCAGGGACACGAGCACAGAGGAAGAGAGTTCCGCTTCCCAGCCCCCGCTGTGGAAGACCATGTGGAAGCGAGGTCAGGAAAGCAGGGGACCCGTCTCCTCCTCTGAACATGGTCGTAGGAGCAAACAGGGTCACTTGCGAGGGTGGCTCCTGGGCCACCCACAGACTCCATGGAGCTGTGACACACCAGACGTTGTGTGGACACGCACCCAAGAGTGAGGAGCAGCCGAGGGTCGGAGGACTAGGAGAGGGCAGTGAGAGAACAGCATGAGTCCAGGCCAAGACAGACACAGCGCTTGGGGAGCCCTCGGTGGGACTTTGAGGGGGTGACATCCCCGGAAGTGGGGAACCTAAGGGGCTTCCAGAGCTGAATCAGCCCAAATGTGCTAATTTCTACCTACGCCATCCTTTAGGGCGGACATTCAAGCCTAAGTGTAGGTCCAGAATTCCACTTGTGCTGCATCTGTCCCCTAGGGAAGCTTCTATGAGCACTCAGAATTAAGGGTACCCCCTGCACCCCGTTATCCTTCACCTCAGTACCCCAACTGGTGCAGCAAACATAATTCCTTTTCACATATACGAGTTCGGTTCCCGTGTCTGCCCATGCTCAGGGCTGGTGACCCCGGAAGCTAGAGGGCGGACCCGGCCTGTTGCACACTCTGGGACTCCAGCTCCTAACACCAGCCCCAGCTGTTCTGTTCATGGCTTCGCTGCTGCAGGCAGAGGTCACAAGCTCAAACCTCTGCAGGGTCACGAAGATAAAGTAAATGAGGAGGCACGACCACGTTCCTCACTGAGATCTCATGGTGGCACTTTCCATTGTGTTTATCTGACAAATATTCAAATTGCATGCCTGTGAACACAACGGAATATCTCTCCCATCGTCAAAAAGTACATACTTCTCCATTTTACTGGAACAAATGTCTCTGTCTTTTACCATTTTTCTACTTTTTTTTTTTTTTTTTTGAGGTGGGTCTTACTGTATAGTCCAGGCTGGCCTTGAGCTCACTGTGATCCTCCTGCCTGGCTTAATTTTTCTACTTTGTCTAGAGTTGTAGGTGTGGAAAACCATTTCCTTACTCCACACAGAAGCAAGAGGCGAGATCTGACGACTTCTGTGGCCCAGCCTCAGGTGGCCGCATGGTTCTCCAAGTGGGTTTGGAGGCCATCAGCACAGGGAGCACCAAGAATTTGCTAGAAGTCCTCTGGAAAATTTTCAGAAATAGAAACCGTGCAGCCCTGGCCAGGTCTGCTGACATGAGCTCCACCTGTTTCTTCTGTGCCTCAGGTTTGAAAGCAGAGGTGCAGTAGGGAATGGTGGGGACCGCTGCCATCAGAGAGCCCTGGCCCACCCCACTGGGCCCTGGGGCTCCACCCAGCCTGGAGTTTCCACACAGTAACCTGTTCCAGGGTGGTCAAGCCCCTCAAGGGAGCTTGCAGCCCCACACTCTCATGTGAAATGCCTTTATTTCTGAGGATTGAATGGGTTTTTAATCCCACGAAAACCCAAGGAAAAAAATATGTCTACAGGGTCAAGCCAACCTGGGCACAGCCAAAGCCTGGCTTGAGCATGGTACCTTCTCCCACAAGGAAAGCCCTAGAAATGTGCCGGGCTCCCAGGTATCCTTTGGGGACTAGATCAGCTCTGAAGCCAGCCAGGCCAGACTCCCACCTTCCCTGTCTCAGAGACCCCACCTGCCGTGGGACTGCTGCAGCCTCACTGGCAGAGGAGCTCACAGGTCTCAGCACTGCCCTGGGCCAGAGGACGACACAGATGGGCAGCGAACTCCAGGACAGGGCTAGACACTGACAGCGAGTGGCCCCGCGGAAGCCAGGCTCGGTGTTTAGCTCAAAGGCCTTGTTTGTTTCGGCTAGGCAATAGCTTCAAGGAGTAGGGACCACAAGATCAGTACAGATTTTTTTTTTTTTCACTGCTAGGTATTAAAACTGAGGTCTTTGCACTGAGCTACATCGTGAGCCTTTTTCATTTCTCTTTAAAGGATAAAATAGTAAAACAAACATTAGAGATGATACAGAATTTCATTAAACAGAATAATACGAATTCAACAATGGTTGTTATATTGCATATTGTTGTCTTCAAATTAGTTGTTCAGTCACCTTTTATTTTGAGACAGGGCTTTACTCAGGCTGGCCTCGAACTTACTCTTGCCATAATCTTCCAGTGTGCTGGGATTTCAGGGCTGGGCCACCACAGTTGGCTCAGTCTGCACATTTTACAGAAGAGGAAGGATTCAGAGAGGCCGAGTATCATGCTCTAGGTCACAGAGCTGGCAGAGCAAGGAGCTGGGCTGTGAAGCCACGTTCACTTGCCTTCTGGCCATGCTAGTCGTCAACGTCCAAGCCACCTGTCCTCTGGAGGGTGGTGGAGAGGGTACAGAATGGCCACGGCTGGTCTGCTGCAATCCCAGATCCCCCTCACAGGTCAGGGCTAAGCCTGACCTAGCTAAGCCTGCAATTCTGGTGCCAGGACACCAATTCCAGCAAGTCAGCCCTGGCAGGGGGGTTACAGGAGAGATAACCAGATGCCCCGCTGTGGCCACAGGGGGCTCTCTTCCTGCGTGTCTATCTCCACCCAGGAACCTGGAGCAGGGAGCAGGGCCAGGGTTGGTAGGTTCTGGACTTGTGTCTGGTGAGTGCTGTGCCTGGGGCTGGTGGTGCGTGTGTGCCGTGCATGCTACACACCATTTTACTGACTTCATGAGCTTCTGCCACTTGGGACTTGAGACTCTTGCTTGAGACCCAAGCAGCAGGGTCTGGGGCCACAGTCTGCGCCACAGCTCAGCTCTGTTTGGGACAACCTTCCTCCTGAAGGCCCACCCTCCAGCCCCAGCCCTGGGCTGACCCAGGTGAGGATGTGTGGCTGCCAGGAAAGCTGAAGGAAATGATCTGCTCCTGCCCCTGCCTCTGACCTGGTGTGGTCACAACCCCCAGGACATCTGGGCTGGCCGGGGCTCTGCCCAACCACAGGGGCCCAGCCACAGTCCCTCCCTGCCTGGGCTTGCTCTGCTCCCGGCCTGCATTAGTCAGCAGCACTGCAGCCTGTGTGTGGCCACAGCTGGCGGGATGCTGGGGCCAGCCGGGCCAGGCCCTGGAGGTCTGCTGGGGCCCTGGAGCCTCGCTAATGAGGAGTGATGGCCCCAAATAACCCACAGACGGGGTAAGAGAAAGGACCAAGCAGAGAAGCAGTAGACAGAAGCAAGAGTCTCAAGTCTCAAGTGGCACAAGCTCGTGCAGTCAGTAAGATGGTGTGCAGCACACACGGCACACACACACCACCAGCCCCAGGCACAGTACTCAGCAGACACATCCACACACACAGCACACAGGCCACAGACACAAACCTATACTCCAGGGGATGAGCTCCCCCCAGGCAAAGCGCCCTGCAGCAGACACCCTAGCGGCATCACCGGTCTACCCGTCTGGCTTAGGGAACCTGCCCACAACCCTGAGTTTCCTGTACACACAGGGACGTGTGTTACGTTGCCTCCCACCCTCTAAGGACCATCCATGCTTTTATGAAGGCTGTATCAAGGACAGGCGTGAGAACTGGGGTCCTGTGCACCCACCCACCGTGGGGGTACAGAGTGATTGCTGGGCTCCCGGAGCAGCCACAGCCGGCCTGGCTCCAGGGCCCAACCAGGAGGCGGTCACAGCGCCACCGCTGGCAGCCAGGAAGTCAGCTCCAAGTGACAGCTCCCCCCTACGCTGTTTGTTTATTCATGACTCATTCGCCTCCACAGACTGGCTCTTCTTTCTGTCGGGAGGAGGGAGGAAAGAGGCGCGCGGCTCGGGAGGAGATAGAGGGGGAGAGGCCCACCACAATAGACAATGAGGCGGGTGGAGCTGCGCTGGCCAGCCCGGCCGGGCACCCCAGGGCGCCCAGCCGAGGGTCTGCACTCGGATCCTCGCCTCCCGTCTCGCCCAGCCCGTCGCCAACTCCCCGCGACTGCGTTGGGGCGGCCGTAATTGGATCCCGGCTGCCTCCTCCCAGTTCCCCACCCCCAATCAGGGAGCCGGGTAAAAGCTGGGTACCTTGGCAAAACTGTCAGATCCAAGCCTATTATTGGGCTAATGGGGCTTCCCTCATGCAGCTGGGCAGCACCCGCAGGCCGGCCCCTCCCCGGCTGCCCCATCAGCCCCCGGGTCCCCTCCCGATCGCCCCTAGGTCCCCTCCTTCTGCAGGAGGCGCTGGGCGCAGGTCCGGATAACTGGAGGAAGTGCGGTTCTGAGCGTTCAAGGGCCTCATTGTTCCGCCTCGAGGGGCGCATTGAAAATGCTCCAGGATTTGCTTCCTGTGAAAACAGCCTGGGAGGGAGGGGCGATGCACGGGGAAAGACATTATCCTCCGGGAAGCTGCCCAGATTACACAGGGAGAAAAAGGTTGTTTTGATTGTTGCTGGCTCTTTCTTTCCGCCTTCCTTTTTCTCTCTCCCCACCCCCAACCCTCTTTTTTTTCCCCCTTCCCGGGCCAAAGATGAGTCTTTCCGGCTGTTGAGCAAGTTGGAAATGTGGGGCCGTTTTCTGCATAAATAAAGCGGGTGAATGGCAGAGCCAGATATAAAGTCTGATTCAGAGAGATTCAAAAGAATGCAGGGGCGACGAGGTGGGCAAATCAAGAAACGCATTTCCCCAGCATGGCTTCTGAGTCACGTCTTGCACCAGGAGGGAAGAACACATCACGCCACAATATGTCACATGTCTGCTGCGAAGGAACGGCCAGGGGGTGGGGGACATGCGGCTCCCTCCTCCAGGCTGGGTCAGCACATCCAGAACAACAGCGGGTAGGGCATCCGTGGGGTGAAGCAGGGGTCAGCCCCACAGGGGCCCAGTCCCCACTCCCACCTAAGTGACCTCGGGCAGTAAGGATAGTCAGCGGCAGAGCATGCTAGTGTATTCCCACTGTGCACTGGGCCTCTTGGGGCGCCCTCCACATTTTACTTCGCTGACCCCACAGCGTGACCCTGTGTGGCAGGTGCTTTTATTACCCTCACTTCCGCCAAAGGCAGCTGAGCCCAGAAAGGCTAAGGAGCTACCTGAAGTCACCAAGCAAGCTGGCTCTGCAATCCATGACACCAGCCACTGCCGCACACTCTGAAGCCTCGGACTTAACATCAGGAAGCCGATGACAGGACAACAACCTTAGGGGGCTTGGAGGATACGTTAAGATGTGGGCATAGAGACGTGGGGGGGGGCACATGCCTGGGATTCCCTGTGCTCTGGGAGGGCTGAGCCAGAAGAAGTTCAAATTAAAGCCCAGCCCCGGCAATTTAGGGAGGTAGTGAGACCTTGGTTCAAAGTAAAGGTAAATATAGGGCTCACCATATTGCTTAATATCGAGGCCTTGGGTCCATGTTCCAGTACCACACCCATGCATACACACACACACACA
Source organism: Octomys mimax (assembly GCA_002564305.1). NCBI lineage: Eukaryota > Metazoa > Chordata > Mammalia > Rodentia > Octodontidae > Octomys > Octomys mimax. The sequence goes on from NDGM011008408.1 coordinate 11,863, forward strand.
CACACACTCACACACGCGTGTGCACGCGCACACACACACGTAGGCAAAGTGTTCAGCATGGCACCAAGTGCTACATGTGCGAGTATGGCCAGTTTTTTGAGGCCTTACCAGGACAATAAGGGCCCTTCCCTCCTATCCCACAGCACTGGTTCTGGGCAACAAGAGGCTGATGGATGAGGTGCTCAGGGAATCGGGCTCTTCTCCCTCTTCCTACCATTTCTTCCTCAACCTGCAAGATGCCTTGGTATCAACCCTCTCCCGAGTACCGCTCATCAGACACCACCCGTGCCCAGCTCCCGGCCCACCAAGTAAGATTTTGCAGAGACTAGACCAAACCTGGGCCCACTGGACCCCCATGTTGAGTCCCAGGCCACCACAGGCCCTCAGGGACCCTTCAGCACAGACCGCTTCCCCTTTCACAGTCAGTCCTGTCCAACAAGCTCTCGGGGGTGCCTCTTGTTACGTGTCCTGTTTTCTGTCCACACGGCTCACCAGCCAGCCTGGACCTCCATGAGAATAAGGACTGTCACTTAGCTCAGCGTTGTATTCCAAGCACAAAATCTGGCTCCTGCGGCATAGAGCCTCTCCATGAGCATGGGACGGGTGGTGGGCTCCGCTCCCTCTTGCTAAACACTGAAACCCTTACTTCTCAAGATGGACACGTGTCTCCATCCTCCTCCGGCTTCCTGCCCCAGGGACCCCTGTGCTGTGCCTCTAACACTGTTTGGCTGACAGCTCTGGCTTGCTCTCCAGAATCTGTTTCCTTTAAGAACTTCTCCTCTCTCCTCAGCACCCATAGCCCCAGCCCCTCTGTTCCTGTCCCCCTGCAGTACTTCCTTAGCAGACCCCAGGTCCTCATACTCCTTTCCAGTCCCCCAAAGAGGGCAGGTTTCCACACCATGACTCAAGCAGCCCGCACCAGCAGGGCTTTTCCTCCTCAGGGGCTCAGGAGCTCCTGCCTTCTCCCCCTCTGCCTCCCCAGCCCCTCCCCACTCTTCCCTCTCCACAGGTGGAGCATCAGCCTCTACTCCCCATATTCCTCCCCTCATCAAGGCCCACCTTCACCTGATGGCCTTAGCCTTCATGTAGGGACCCACTCCATACCTGGCCACTCTGCTCCTTCTTCAGGAACCTTCCCTACTCCAGCCCAGCCCACTGCATGGGCACCCAGGGGCCAGGTCAGCACTCAGAACTGCTTCCCTTTTTCCACTTTAGCCCTGAAGGCTTTCTCCCCTCTTGCTGCCTTCTCCAACTGCTCTAGTAGTTTGGTCATCTGAGTGAGATCCTCTCACCAGGGCCAGACTCCATAGCCATCCCACCCACCTTCACCCGCACCAAGCCAGCCATAGATTCCTTCAACAAGCTCAGACTGGCACATGTAAGATTCAGCTAGACCCTCATGCTTGACCCCAAGGTCCCCTGGCCCACTGTGGCCAACCTCTTGTGCCCTTCACCCTGCTCCTTGTGACTCCTCCACCCTGCCCCCTATGCCTGCAGACACCTGGCTCCATGGGACCATGAAGGCCTCAGGTGCACCCACCTCCTGCCTTCTGCAGCCCCATCCTCACATGGCCCCGTTGTCCTTGTCCAGAGCCAGTGCCAAAGAAGACCCCTCTTTTGCCTCACAAGACTGCAATGATGTGCTATAACCTCCACACACCTCCCATTCTGCCTCCCTTTCAGGATTTCCTTCTTTCTCCCCAACACCTTCTTATTCCTGCTGAAAGTGGGGTCTGCTCCCTTCATCCACAGCCTTGCTGCCCATGGGAGGCCTCCTCAGTCCTTACCCCAGCACCCTCTGTGCCAACACGGCCATCGCTGTCCTGTCATTGCAGCCACCTCCTCCTTCAGCTGTGTGAGGTCACCATTCCTCTTGCTCCCACCTTTTTTCACCCCTAATCTTCTGGGGGTCCTTCCCTTCCTCTGCCACCTCCTAAAGGTCAGGGTTCACAGAGTTCTATCCCTCTTCCTTGGGGTACCTCCCTGTCCCAAGGCTGCTCCACTGCCTGCCTCTCATTCTTTCCAAAACTGCAAGTTGGGTGAAGCCCTCACTGCCAGCCACACCCCAGACTTCCTGGGCTCCCCAGGATTCCAGGGGCCACCTTAAGCCTCACCAGCTCCCCACATGCACTGCACCTCAGCCTGGGATCAGCTGAAGTCCACCACAGCTTGACCTGGCCACACCTTTCCACACACAGCCCATCAGTCACCGTCCCAGTTAGACATCTGGACCCGCCAGGTTTCCCAACTGTATCCTCTGCTCGGCGCATTCTCCCAGGCCGGGCTGTTGCACAGCCTCCCTGCCTCCTCTTGCTCAGTCTGACTCAGCTGCCTGCCTGGGTTGCCGTGGAGAGCCACATCCAAACAAGCCCCACTCCTGCTTGGAAACCTGTAGGAAGAAGCCATTCTGCCCAGGGTAGGCAGCCACCTGGCGGACCCTGTCCTCAGGGCCTTCCCGGGGTCCTTATTCTCCACTCTCATGCTGAGGTTTGTGTTGTCACAGAGTAAAGCAGTCATTGCCCTGTGTGGTCGCTAGAACCCCTGGCTTTGTTTCTCAGGCTCACAGTGCCAGGCCCATCTTCGGTCCATTTAATTCTTTGTCTTTCAGGACATATCTTAGGCCCTTCTCCTCCAGGAAGCCATCTGTGACTACACCTTCTTCTTCCAAGATTATATGCTTTGCTCTGGGGTGTATTAATTTGTTCTTTCTTTCTTCTTTCTTTCTTTTGGTGTTTGGGTTTGGTTTGGTTTTGACAACTTGGAAGGGGTACCTCCCTGAGTCAAACTCAGGATCTTGCGCTTGCCAAGCAGGCGCTGTGCCACTGAGCCATACCCCCAGCCCCAGTTTGATTTGGTTTTGCTGAGATAGGTCCCTCTATGTTGCCCCAGCCTGGCCTCCGCCCCAAGGCAATCCTCCAAGCTCAGCTCTCTGAAGTTACAGCTGCTTGCCTGGCTTTGAGTCTAGTTTCTACTAAGAGATCTCATCCAGGTGCCAACAGAGACCCTTGCCACGCAGCAGGCCCATGGATGCCACCATCCTCGGCAAGACCTGCCCTGAGCAGAAGCGAAGGGTGGCTCCTCCCGCAAGCCTGAAAACAAGGGGTTGCTCTTCTCCCTTGGCCTCCCTTTCCGGTAGGTGGGTCACTGGATTGGGGGACCACATCTCAGCTTTTGAAACCCTCTGTGTACAGTTTGGGGCCAAATCTAAGCCAGCTCTCCCACCCGAAGCTACGGCCCAGCGTCTCCTATAGGTCTCCACCGCCTCTCCCTCTTCCAATCCCTCCTTAACCCAGCGAGTCTCCTGGCCTCCACCCTGCCACCAGTGTGATCTTGGCATGTGTCGCAGGCTCTGTGCTGCTGTTCCCCCCACCCTGCTATAAGAAGAGAACCCTCTGAGGCCTCCATATGGAAGGCTGTGTCCCCCCTTACTTAGGACAGGGGTCCTAAGTAAACAGCCTCCACCGTGTTCACTCTGTGCACCTCCAGCACTTTACCTCTGGCCACAACATGTCTCTGGTTGTCAAAAATAAAAGCTGCCCAAGCCGTGGCCCCAGCTCTGCCCACTCCCAAAGCCAGGGGAGGTGCTGTTTTGGTGGCAGTCACTAAGCCTGCGTCTAATCCAGAAAGATCAGAGATTCAGGGCTCGCCCCCCGCCCCCTGGGCTGGCTTGGCCCACAGATGTAGGTCGCTGCTGGCTGTGGTGGCATCTGAGTGTTCCCTGCCAACATCACAGAGTGACAGACGGAGCCGGGTTTATGCGTGCTCCGAGGACTAGTGCGATGGGGGGCAGGGCATGAGTGCCCAGTCAGCACAAGGCGGCTCAGCTGGCACTGGGGTGAGGGAACAGGTGAGGACTGGCCCTGACCTCTGTTCAGCCCCCAAAACTTTGGCTAGGCCCTGAGTGGGGCACTCAGGACATTCAGACAAAGCTCCAGGGAGGAGGCAGGGTTTCAGGAGAGAGTAAGGAGCAGGGAGGTCACGGGTGAGTGCCAAGGCACGCTTCTCCGTGTGTCACTGTGCTAAAGCCTTTCTTGGCTCCTGATCCTCAAATGGACAAAGTCCAGACCCCTCAGGCTGGCAGTGCAAAGGCCTTGCGTGCTGACCCAGGGGTGACCCTCCCTCTGGCATCTCTGGGCTCCTGCCCCATCCCACCCTCCCAGGGCACCTTGGGCGTCAGCCTGGATGGCCAAGCAGGCCCTGTTTTCTCTGCCCCGGGGGCCATGTGCAGCTGTCCCTGCGCCTGCCGCACCTTCCTCCCACCTTCATGGGACACCCCTGCCAGCTCTCTCAGGCCCCCTTGCTGTGCTACACTGAATAAATGGTCCTGCAGCTCTACAGAGCGGCACCTGGTAGTGCAAGCCCAACAAACAAGTAAACAAAACTCTTCTGGTGGAGACAAAAATAACCCCTGACAGCGGGGAACGTGCTGCCGCCGGCTTTCCCGTGGCTCTCTGGCTCGTTCCCCAAGCTCAAAGGCAGAAAGAAGGCGAGGGCAGCGGGCCACCACTCCTGGCGAGACACCTGATGCTCAGACACTGCAGGTAGCTTGCTCGCTCGGTCACGAGTGCATGTGTGACTCTGGAGTCCGGATCCTAAGGGCTTTATGCCTGGTCCCCATCACCCGCCCATCTCTCTCACACACCACCCTGTCTTCCCCACATACCAATCACTGCTTGAGGGCAGAGGCCTTGTCCTGTCACAGCATGCTCCCTGGCACCTAGTGTGGTACCCAGTGCCCAGCAGGTCTAAGGGTTTCCTAGCAAAGGGGTGGAGTCCAGGCCATGCCTGAGAAGCATGAGAAGGGGCTGTCTGCCTGACCCTTGGGGAAGAGCTGTCCTGGTATTCAGTCTTCCAGGCCAAGGCCAGAGTCCCAGCTTCTCCCTGCTCCCTGCCACCCTGCATACTCTGCAAGAGGCAGGGTGCCTCACTGTGCCCAGCCCAGCAACTCAAGGAGCCCTCCCCTGGCAGACAGCACCACAGGCTGTGCAGTGCGTCAGCGTGTCTGAAGATAGCACCGTCCACACTGCCCGAGATAGCGGCACACAAGGCAGCCAGCAGAGCAGGAGATGCTTGCACGGCCGGGTGGGGGGAGGTGCCAGGGCGCCCGGGGGGTGTGCCTGGGCACCTGGCCCTGGCTCCGGGAGCTCAGAGAGGGCTGCATTCTTTACGTGCTACAGGGTGGTGCCATCCAGACTGGCGGGAGCCTGCACCTGCTCCTCCCTGTCACCAGCCTGGAACAGAGACCAGGGTTCCAGCAAGGGCCCAGGACCAGCCGCTGCCAAGACACGTGCTAAGGGAATCTGCACACGGGACTGTCCTCGCAAGCAGTCAGGAAGCAGAGGCAGGAGGATCCCAAATTCCAGTCCAACCTGGGACTTAGTAAGATCTTCTCTTGAAGAACCTGGGTTCAAGCCATAATACCAGAGAAAAAGAGACAACCCGCACACGCCAGTGCCCATGCAGAGCCCGGATCCCAGGTCCCCCACCCAGCTGTCCCCAGGCTGACGTTGCCCCCACCTCCAGGCCGCTCCCTCGCCGGGGCTGAGGATGGCCAGGTTAAGTAGAAATTCAGGCAAACAGTGAGTGTGACACACAGAACTGCACCCCACACAGCACTCAGGAGATACTTTTACTAAAAACGCTGTCCCTGTTGATCTGAAATTGAACTAAGTGTCCTGCCTTTTTATTTGCTGCATCTGACAGTCCTGACTCAGATCCCCCCAACCCTCCATCTCACCCAGAGGTGGCCTCCTGGCTGCTCTTCATGAGGCCTGCTGGCTCCCAATCTGTTCCAGTTTAGCAGGTGCTATGCAATAAACTGATCCAGGCACAGGCACTTGACCAAAAACCACATTATTCTGCTGTGACACTCTGGCCGGGGTTTCCGCACTGTGAATTTTCTAGTCCCATGGCCCGGAGCTCTTGCAGTGGCTCCAGGGAAAAGGTGGCCAGGACGCAGGCTCATCTGATACAGCTGTCCCCAGGCACCTATAGGCGGCCTCTGTGGTGTGGTGCTTGGGGATGCCTCAGGGCTCCCATAGTGCATGTGCTAGGGACCCAGGCAGCTGTGTACCTTCTCAGGACTCTGCTTCAAAGCACCTTGTATCACTTCTGCTGGCAGAGCAGAAGTGTCCAACATCAGACTGCCCACCTTGGGAGGAACCGCGGAGAAGCAGAGCCACCTTTACCCCATCACATGTAGCCTCCTCTCCAGCCCCTCCACCGCCCTGCCCACACCCCGTCCCTGCCTGCACCCTTCTCAGTCTCCTCTGAGAGATCTCCCTGCCTCTGCCTCCGGCTGCATCTCAGTCTATCCCTGTTTCCCTAGGATGGTACTCCTGTGCCTAGTCCAGAACCTGCTACATGGTAAGTGCTCGGTAAACATGAGTAACAAAGCCCCTGAATGGCCGACTGTGGTGGCAATGCCCGAACTCCACAGCCCAATGTTCACACCTTTTGGATATATCCCCCCTCTCATCCTAGCCCCTGCCCACAGCCCTAGAGCACTTTCCGGCATCCCTCAAAGACGCTTGTTCTCTCGGTGACCTCCCATTGGCTGCTCCCTCAGCACAGGCTGCCTTCATCAGTTGGTTACCTCATGAACTCCTATAGATCCTTCAAAGCCCTGCTCAAGCACTGCTTCCTCTCTGAAGCCATCCCCCAAGCTGCCTTGCGCTAGATCATAGAGCTTTTCCTTGGTGATTAATACGCATCTCCAGTGTAACTTCCCCCAGGGCCTAGCTGCTCAAACACCCAGCCTGGCAAAGCCTCCCTGTCACTGGGGGCAGCCTTCCGGCAGCCAAGGCATCTCCCAAAGCCTTGTGGGGAGCACGTAAATGCCTCCCACTTCTCTTTGCTTGACCTGTATCCTGAGGCCACGCTTTGGCTTCACATTTTATAGGGAAGTTTCCAAGCTGCCCACATCGCTGATATGTACACTTTGGTGTATCGGGCCTTGACTGTCCACTGCACTCAGACACATCCATTTGACACCTACTGTATACATCCAGGTGGCGCCCACCCTGCGTTCATTCCCCAGCATTCCTAGGTGCTCAGCCACTACATGGGTAGGCAAATGAACCCACAACAGCAGCACAGAGGCCAAGAGTGAGAAGAGAAGAGGTCATCTCAGGGGGATCCTGCTCCCAGCGTGGTTTGGGGCAAGGTGACAGGGAACCCAGGTCTACATGGAGGCCTAGAAGTGCTTCTGTTGGAGGGAACAGTGTGAGCAGAGTCTTGGAGGTAAAAAGTGAGGTAGAAACCAATCCGGGCTGCAACCTCAGCAGGAAAGATAGAGGAACAGATTGTGAAAGGCCTTGCAGGTCCAGCAGGAGCTGGGGCTTTGACCCAGGGGACAAAGGTGCCCATGAATACTAACCAGGGCTCACCTGTAGGCCTGGCAGTGCCAGGAGCTCAGCTCCACTCCACCCTCCCACTGGACCCGGGAACCCTGGGAAGAAGGACCACTACTTCTGGAGCAGGTGCCCTGCACACTGCATTTCCTGGGGATGGAGGGCTGGGGACACCAAGTGAGAGGCAGACCCAGTTGGCAGCCAAGGGAGGAATTCAGTAGGTGAGGACGCTAGTCCACTGTCACACACACACACACACACACATACAGCTGTCACCTGCCCAGGACCCAGCGTTCCCTTCAGCATTCTCCCTGGGCTGCCTCAGGTAGCCAACTAGACGATGGGCACACACTATCCTGTGACAAGGTGTGGGTGCCCTTGTCCCAAAACTTACTGTCCCAAACAGTAAGGATGCCACACAGGGGGAGCCCACAACAGAGGTCATTGGCAGGTTGGCCCTGCCCTGGGCAGCAGGCCCATTTGCTGGCACCGCTGGGGCTCCAGCTAAGAGACACAGCCATCTGGTCACCACCAGAGCTGCTGCTGTTGCCATTCCAGAGTCACAGAGCAGAGCCTGTGTGACCTAACATGCACCAAGCACTGGGCCAAGGGCTCTGGGGTACCCTGGAGGGAAAGCAGAACCCAGCCTTGTGTGCTAAGTCCCCCAGGGATCTGGGCCCAGGCTGAGCACAGTGACCAGGAGGGACAAAAGGCATACTTGTGGGTCAGGGCTCAGCTCCCTGAATTCCTGCCAGGTCTGTTTCCATGACTCAAAATTCTTGTTTATTTCAGCATTGTGACAGTGATGTGGTGGGGACAAAGGGCCGCGCCCCCACATGAGGAGTCTTTGGGGGCGTGCCCGGGAGACTGGAGTTTGCACTATCCCAGAACCCCTCGAAGTCCCAGCCGAACATCCTGGCATTCACATTAAAGTTGAATTCCAACTTGGTAGCTCTGCTGAAGGCCTGGGAGCTTGCATTTCAAGATGATTCCCAGGCGCGTCCCTGCTGTGGGTCCACGGATCACATCTGGAGTGGTAAGGGCTTAAGATACAGCAATAGCAGCAAGAGAAAGAGATGGAAGTGGCCAGAATGACCCGGAACCACAGGAGCTGCCATGGAGGATGAGTGGTTCATCGCACCAGGCTCACTTGCTTATTAAAATGAGAAGGGATATGAGTGGGTACAAGATTGCTTAGGGGGAGAGCAAAAGTGTTCTAAAATTAGATGGTGGTGACGGTGGTACAGCTCTGTTAATATACTAGACCACTGAGTTGGACACTGTAACGAGATGAACTTCAGTAAAACAGCTAAAAGTGTTAAACAGATCAAGATTGGTCACTTCCTCGTGGGGTGCAGTAAGGAAGAAACGAGAATAGGTACAAAACCTGCTCCTGGGGGTGTCCATCAGTGAACCCCCTTCCATGCCCTAGAAAGTTCTGTTTTCACCCACTCGGATGTGCTGGAGCAGGGTCCACCTGCGGCCAAAGCTGGAGGCCAGCAGGCTCAGGGGATTCACTGTCAAGGGACTGAGGAGCTTGAGCGGGAGCTTCGCACAAATGTCAGGGGCTCAGGCTCAGCCATGGAGGGGCCAGAGGAAAGGCCCTCGTCCGGGCCTGGCCGTGCTTCGCCTCCCGCCATCTGTGGACAGACCCTGCCCTCTGGGCCTCGCCTCTCCACCTGCTTTCTCTCCCCTCCGTCCTGGGGATCCAACCCAGGTGCCTCTGAGGCTCCAAGGGCCCTCCCAGGCCTGCCATCCCTCAGGCTCGTCCTTGCCCAGCTTTCCGTCGCAGACACCAGCACCACCTCTCCCAAGAAAGCTTTGCTGACCAGCCACAACCCTGATTTGCTGCCCACTGTCCCCAGGCCAAGCAGGAGAGGCCTGAGGTCTCCCCGAGCAGCTGGTTGCCAGAGCCCCTGCAGCCTCACTGTGGGCCATACCCAGGGAATCCCTCACGCGCACCTGCGTTCATTCTCTGATACTGGTGTATCAGTCAGCCTGCCCGTGGCTAAGACACAGTACCCAACACCCACAACCGGAAGGAGGAGAGGGTTACTGTGCCCATGGTTGCAGCCTGCCATCAGAAAGTTCTGAGGCACAGACAACATGTGTGGGGACGGGTAAAGCAAAGCTGTTTAGTTCATGGTGGCTGCGAAGCAGAGCACGGAGCAACACCAGAGCAGAGGGGTGAGCAGCCGGAATCGCTCCTCAAGGCCATGACTGTGACCCACCAGGCACGCCCAGAAGTGTGCTCCACCATGCCTGGGCTGGATCTCAAGGGCATTCAAGCTGACAGGCCACCCCAGGTAGGCCTGAACCTCAGAGCCTACCCTCAAGCAGTCTGATTGTGTGTTGCAGTCCTACTGTGTGCGTGGCAGCATCCTCAGCTTCAGGTCCTGACACAGGCCAGGGGAGCCTGCAGGACCTGCGCTGTCCATGGATGGAGTCAGAGCCGGAAGCAGGAAACCGGAAGCCTGGGTCCCCTTCAGCTAGATATGCCAGGCAACAGCTTCCCCTCCTTGGGCCTCGGCTTTCCCCCGGCACAAGGAGGGAACGAGCTGTGTCTGTGTCCCGTGCAGAACTGCTGGATGGAGAGGAGAGCCCCTCCTGGGAAGGCCATGAGCCTTTGAAAATCCTCTGC
>NDGM011008425.1:0-11681 GCA_002564305.1 Octomys mimax
AAATGGACATTCATCTGTATCCCCCTTTTTTTTTTGTTAAGTTCCATTATTTGAATATTATAGCAAAAAGTGCCCTGAGGTAAGGTGGAAAGTCAATTTACTCAACTGAGTTGAAAGAAATCTTCAAAACAGCATGGTTAGATTTGAGTACTTAAGGCCGTATAAAGTATAAGAAAAAAGAGAATCTGTGTGGCTTTAAAGGTCAGAACCCACAATGGGCTATAAAATAAAAAGCAAAGCACTCTCAACTAATTTAAGGTATAAAACTTTAATTTGTCAACAATAAATGAGGCTTTTGCTTTGAGGTTATATTCTTAAGTGAAATAAATAAGACACACATCGGTATATACCGCATCACCTCTCTCTTTCGAGAAATCAAAAGTGCAAATAAGGACCAAACGGATAATAGATATTGTGAAATAGAAGGGAAATGCTCAAATGGGAAGGGGAACTAAGGAGGGCGAGGGGGAAAGGAATGAAGGGAAAAGAAACGATTACTGAGAAAAGGTTATTATAAAAGAACAACATCAAGGTCCCAGAAGGCAGTTTATTCTTTTAAACTTTCTTATATACTATATGTGGAATAGTTTGTTCAATTCATGTGGCAATCAAAGCATAAGATTATGAAAGATTCAACTCCACACAACCATAAATTCTCAATAAGAATTAACTATTGGAATGTAATCATTATGTACAGCAAATGCACAAAAAAAGCAAGGGGGTCAAGGAGTGGATAGAGGGGGGAAGAAGGTAGGGAAAGAGGATTAACAAAAGAAGGGGCTGGGGAGATAGCTAGGTGGTCTAAGAGCCTGCCTGGCAAGTGCAAGGACCTGAGTTTAGTCTCTGCTACCATATGCTGTGCCTGCCACCTAAACTCCGGGAGTGCAGTGTTGGCCACCAGAACTGGGCATGGTGGCACACACCTGTAATCCCAGAGCTGGGTAGGCTGAGACAGGAGGATGACTACGAGTCCGATCTGCATAGCAAGATTGTTTATCCAATGAATAAATTAAATAAAAGAATTAAAATGTGGTGTGCACATGTACCCAGCCCACACAAGGACTGTGAACATGAAGTACTGCAAACACATACTAATAAAGAAAATGATCTGAAAAAGAAAAAAAAATGAAGGTTTTTATTGAAGTGATCTCATTACTGGACTTGTGCAAGTATGTGGATGAGAGACAAGCTGTTTACGGACCTGAAATGCTTTGGGCTGTGTCCCCTGAGAGAGGAGGCATTGGAGTGCTAGAGTCTGAGCGAGAGTGTATACGGAAAATATACTAATCACCATGGGACATGCCTAAGTAAACTAACTGCAAAAAGAAACTGACTATGGAGGGCTCAAACGGTTTAGCATGAGGTATTCACAAATTCCATCATAGCTGCCTGTGATTTAAAAAGCTATTCAAACAATTTATAGTTACTGTGCTTTTATCTCTCCTAGGTTGCAATATGTATAAGATATTCATGAAATCCTAAGAATAAAAATAATGGTGGCTTAAAAACTTGTGAGGGAAGTGAAGGTACCCACCTGAATACATGCAGCACCTTTCCATGAGCCAATATTAAATACCTGTTATGTTTTCTGTCACGCCTTGTTTACTCAGGAAGGAATAATTTCAAACTGGAGTCTACTTAGTGAAAAGGTTTATATAAGCAATGGCTAAACAATATATAAGTTTTCTTCACATTATTTTTGGAAGAATCTATTCTAAAGCTGAAGACAGTTTTACTGTTGTGTTGTTTAATGTGAGATAACAAATGTGTTTGTGCATCTACATAATTTTTTCTTCAGAGTTAGAGAAAGTTTTGAACTTAATAGCCTTCCTTATTACATCTCTTATGAGACATATAGTATTAAGGATCATATTCTTTTTGTGATGTGATCAAGATGGTTTATGCCTGAGAAGGGGAAAATACATATATATGCATATGCTGCCAAAAATGTATATGAACTTCAGGAAAAGAAAAACTTGTACAAACATTTTAGTAGTAAATTTATTGAGACATGAGTGATTAATACAAGTTAACTTCATCCTCCAGAACCACAACAAGTGCTCAGAGTGGGGGCCAAGAGCTTCCAGACATTCATTAGTACAGCGAGCTACTGCTTTGCTGACCTTGGACACTGGGATGCTGTACACACATTCCAGTTTCTTCTCTGAGGGCCAGCAGTGTGGTGGGATTTCTGAGATATATGGCATCCCATAGAGTCCCCATAAGAGGGTAACATCATTTGTTGTCAAAACATAGTGTTTTTCTTTTCTTGAAATGTATGTATTTCTTGGAATGTATATATATATATCAGACTATTCTCACTGTCTCCCTCTCCCTCTCTCTCTGTCCCTCTCTCCCCCTTTGTTTCTCTTTCTCTGTCTGCCTTTCTCTCCCTCCTCTCCCCCTTTCTCTGTCTTTCTCTGTCTCTCTGTCTGTTTCTCTCTCTGTCCTTCTCCCTTTCTCTTTCTCTCTCCTCTCTACTAATATATACATAAACATATAGATATATTAGTTTCATATATTATATGTATAGTATATTACATAGTATACATATATTATATGAAACTAATATATCTCGTTATATTAGTAATTTGTTCACATAAAAATAAATATTTCAAAGAGCTCAGAGTACAAAACAAAGAGTAAAATTTATTTCCTTGTCTTTTGTTCTACTCTATTGAATTAATCTGCTTTATTTCCTCCTGGTCACCACACATATATCCCAAGTACTATATTTCCATATTAATTTATTGTTTTTTCAACTACAAGCAATATTTAGTGGTTCTTTATTACAGCAGACAATAAGTTCGTTCACTTGCTCTAATTCTTTCTCATGTCCTTACTTCTTCTTATCCCAATAGTTGATGGGATTGCAATTTTAAGCAATATACCTTGAGTACTGACTAAATATATTCAAGATTTATCACATCTCTATATTTTTCTATAAACCTAAGTTGTTGAAAATGTTGTCATTTGTCAACTATTGTTTTAAAATTATATGTGCTATAAAAAGCATCATATTGTATCTTGCCTGGTAAGCGCAAGGTCCCGAGTTCAATTCCGGATACCACAAAAAGGCATCATATTTCCTTCTTGTGTGTGGAGTTACATCAAAACTAAAAACAAATGAAGATAAAAATAAGATTCATTTCCAAGCATTAGTTATGTGTACAACTTACTGTATAGATATATGTGGAAAAGAAAATCGGACCACTTGAAGGTGAGTATTTCAGGTGCCACAGTTACATAAAGTCTTCTTTAAATAACTAATTTCAAAAAATCACACTGTATTTTATTTTATTTTATAAGGACAATATATTTCTATTATTGATTTATTGTTGCTTTTCCTACAGTGCTTTTAAATCACATCTTCTGTGTTTTGAAAGTAATAATATGTGCACACATTGTCACTAATATCTTATTTCTCCCTCATACAGGTGATTAAAGCAAATTTTGTCCCTTGGTTACCCTTATGGAGTCCTTCAACTCTCACCATGTGGATGGAGAACCTAGAAGGATCCATTGCTATTAGTCCCTATTAGTTCCAATGAACATAACCATTCGTGTGTTTTGGGGAAAAAAAAAAAAAAACTTGTTATAGAGTAAACTATTGTCAAAGGCAAAATTTCCCAAAAGACCAAAGAAAGGCAAATACTAGGATTACACAAACTATAATATATAATATTTATCAGGGATTTAGTGACAGAAGCACATCTCAGGTAGTAGCAGCAAAACTGAAGGATCCCCATGCTTGGTGGCAAGTTCAATTCTGTGTGATGGCATTGTCCCCAAGTCAGATTCACTAATTCTGAATTTCAAATACCCCTTTCTCTTGTATACCTTTTCCATATTCTTTAATAAAACATTAGTAAATTGTTTTCCTGCAAAAAATGATTGATAGATGAATATCATGACTTTGAAATATCTACCCCCCACTGAGCTATAATTAGTTTGCTAGTTTAAAAATTTGTTTTCCTCATTGATTCCAAGTTTATTTTAAAACATTTTATCTTCCTATTTCTTATTTTTTCACTTTTTTCTCTATGTCATTAAGGCAGTCGCTGACTGGACAATGTCTTCCTTTCTGTTTGATGTTTTAGTAGCTCTTGGGAAACCCCAGGCACATGGCACTTGACTGCCACACAACTTTCTCTAGCTTAGCTTGCAAACTTCTTCCTTTTGCCACCAAGCATGGGGATCCTTCAGTTTTGCTGCTACTACCTGAGATGTGCTTCTGTCCCTAAATCCCTGATAAATATTATATATTATAGTTTGTGCAATCCTAGTATTTGCCTTTCTTTGGACTTTTGGGAAATTTTGCCTTTGACAATAGTTTACTCTATAACAAGTTTTTTTCCCCCAAAACGCACAGATGGTTATGTTCACTGGAACTAATAGGGACTAATAGCAGTGGATCCTTCTAGGTTCTAGAAGGATTTGAAATCTATGAGTTGATTGGATATGGGATATTAGAGAAAGGTAGTTTTGAATGGCATCAACTACCAGGGTTTTTCCTATGGTAGTGCCATTGTGTCTAAAAGTGTAAGATAGAAGAACAGATGTTTGCAGAAAAATATAGTTTGGATGTGAAACATTAAAGTTCATTCAAGATACTAAGAAATGGTACCAAGTTGCTTTTAAAGGTCTGGAGCAAAAAGTAGAGATAATGATTTGTGACTTTGCTTATAGATAGAAATAGAAACTAAAGTTGCATAAAGAATGTCTGTCAATGGGCTTCAGATATGGAAAAAAAGAGAAGATCCAAAGTTTTAGTAATGATACTCCCTAAATTCTGTTAAGAGGAGAATGGGTCTGATGCAAAACAGATGAACCACAGCCAGAAAAGTTGGAGGAAATGTTAGGATGGGTTTGTGCACAGAAGCAAAAGAATATACTTGCTTCAGAATGCAAAATGAAAAAAGAAAAGATCAAAAATATATTGAATCTAAGAAGGCAGGACAGATGAAGATTGAAATGCATCTATGTTTCCTAGTGAGATAGGCAAAAACTTGTATGTTAAAGTATGAGTGTGTACAGGCAATATTGTATGGCTATAAGAATAGGGGAAATAAAAAAATAGAACAAAATGTTGAAAATTCTGTAGTTAAATTTGGCTATAAAAAGATAGTAAAGATTGTAGTTGGAAAGGAACAAATGGAAGAAAGGAACAAATCTTTTAGTTTCTTTTTTTATTGCATATTTTATCATGAAAGTGACCAGCCTACAATTTAGAGCAATTGTCAAACATGTGGTGAGAAGGTTGAATTGAATGTAACAGAGAAAGAAGAAATAAACTGTAGAATATAACAGGACTTGGAAAACTTTTTCTATGCAGAGCCAGATAGTAAATATTTTAAACTTTTGGCAGTCATAGACTCTCTTTGCAACTATTCTACTTTGCTATTATAGCTCTAAATCTACCAGAGGCAATACATAAATGAATGAGCTTGCTGCTCTCCAATAAAATTTTATTTATAGACAGTAAAATTTGAATTTTATGTAATTTTCCTATGGTATAAAGTGGTACTACTTTAAAAAATATTTTGAAACATTTAAAAATATAAAAGCCACTGCTAGTTCTGGGCCACACAGAAGCAGGTGAAGACCAGAAGTGGCCGGCTGCTTAGGTTTTGTAGGATTCCTGAAGAGGTGAGTGGGCTGGGATTTTGAGAGCTGAAGAGATGATTAGCCTTAAATTTGGGAGAAAGACTAGAATTCTGTGTATACCATTTAGTATCCCCATGATCTTGGAAAAAACCACTGATTAGTTTTACATCTAGTTTTATAGATGAATAATAAATGACTCCGTTATACAGCATGGCAGAAGAGAATAACTGGGATGGGTATCGTCAGTGTCGTACAATAGGCTGGTTTGTCATGAAAACACAAATACAAATATGCTTGCATGCACATGTGACTGTATTATCTTCTACATAATTGGGGGATGAAGACTTTTTTATGCAATTTGACTTTTATTTATATTTCTTTTAAAGAAAAAAACAGTTAATTATATTTGTATTATTCAGGTACTAAAAAGACCCTATTTCATGTAGATTAAATAAATGCAATCTGCTATTTTTGAAGTGGAGGAAACTAGGCAACTATGCTAAGAGCTCCTAATTAGTCCATAGTCTTAATCTCCTGCCTGTTTTTGGTACTGTGACTCGAACTCAGGATCTTGGTCTTGCCAGGAAGTGCTATGTCACTGAGCAATATTCCTGGCCCTAGCTACTCAGCTAGAGACTACATTGTAAGCCAGAGGAGTTAACACTGGTGACAGACAAGCAAGTCTTAGAGATACTTGGCAAATTCCAGATCATTCCAGTACATGAAAGAAGCTGCACATCCTCCACACTCCTTCCATCCAGGGAAAAGAATGTGAAGGTGTGGTGGAGATCTAAGGTCAAGTGTACATGTGAGGGCAAAGGACTCAGAATAGTGAGTGTTAACAAGGTAGAAGTATTTGAAATTTATGGATATCATCACAGAGAAGATTTTCAGGGTATTTTTCATCAATACGCTTCTTATTCCATAAACAAATGCTCGAAGTACATGAAAAATGCTGCATCATTTATAGTCTTGTCAGAAAATAGTAATGAGTTGATGCTGTTCACTTCTGAACTTTGGATGGGATCATAAGTTCACTTATTGCAAGTTCCTGGAAGCAGCTGTCATTGCAGAAGAGGGGATACAATGTACTGCTTCTCATTTAAACATTTAATGTTCCCAAATCCATTTTTGAGCACTGTGAAATTTACTTTAAATTATGCAATTTTGTGACACTCTTCCACATTATTTGTTTGGGGATGTATATCATCAGCTTGCATACTATAAGCTCTTAGCTTTAGAGAACATAATGGTATCTGGTGAGTCTTTTAATCCCAAATAGCTGGCACACAGTGTACATAGCAGACACTTGTTCAGAAGATAGGGAATGTCCTTAGCCTTGTTGTGTCAGGGCTGATTATAGAGTTTGGTGAGAAGGCAGTGAATGAATAGACAGTGAATACACACAAAAATATGAATAAAAATGCAAAGAATAATATATATATATGTATATGTAATAAGAAAAAATACATAAGATCCTGGGCAAGCATGATCAGAACTAGAGGATTCTCTGAAGAGGTAACACATGAATTAAAAAAAAAATCCAGATGAAAGAGCATTGCATGGTGGTGGGTTAAGAATGGTTGTACATTTTCTCATGCTCTTCTCATTAAAGAATGGATTTCCTCCATGTATCTGGGATCACTCTCTGATTTCCTTTGGGTGTAGTCTATAGAAGAAGTTCCAAGGGAGGGGCTTAGTAGATCTGCAGGTTCTATTTCTGTTTTCCCTGACCACCTCCTCTTGAAGCTCAACCATGATGTTGTAGAGAGCTCAGGACATAGGAATAAACCATGAGGAGAAGTTGGCTCCATCAGGGCCCATTACCAGCCAGCACCAATTTCCAGCAGATGTTCCTGCTCTGCTCAACTTCTAGGTGAAGAGAACCCCACTGGCATGTGAAAGCCCCTGTGTAAAAGCTTCACAGATAAACCTAGTCTACTAAGAGATCCCAAAATACAGTAAACATATTTGTTGTTCAAAATATTATGTTTTACTATGAACTTTTACATAGCAATATATATCTAAGTCCAATACTTTAAGAAGACATGGAAAATATAGGGAACCTAAGGTGGGGTTGCATTTGACCTATTTTCAGAACATTTAGGGGATTAATGTTAGTAAAGTGGTTATTAACTGGGAGAAATACTAGTGCAGGAGTTTATAATTTAGATAATCTATGGTTTTATTAGCCAGAGTATCTCTATTTGACTCATATACATGTTGCTCTCTTGTTTTGTGAATAAATTTTTATTTTCAAACAGCCATACCCACTCTCTTATGCAATCTATAGCTGTAAAGTTATTAAGTTTTGACAGAAATCATGGGACCCACAAAGTCTAAATTATTATTCTCTCACCTTTTTTTAAGGAAAAAAAATTTCTATCCCTGTTATAGACCATTCTAACCCATTTTGTCTCTTGAGCAGTGGATGGTGATGCTGTGGCTTATGTTCTATAAAAGTACTGTCTGTGAAGTGTAGGATGAAACAAGGAGACTAATGTCAGGTTCCTGGTCTAGGACCACAAGGCACAGTGTCCTTGGCCTTTATTAGGTGCACAGCTTGATTTGGAGGTGTGCTGGTGGACTGCAGGAAGCAGTGGAGATAAGCGGCTGATGCAGTTAAGGTTTAAGAATGGAAGAGCGGCGCAATTTTTGGAAAAGCACACAGGAAAGGATCAGAGTTAACTAGTCACCCGAATGCTGTGTCTCTTGCACTAGAAAGAATTGGTATGAGTCAGACTGTCATGTTATCTTGCTTTGAGATGCCAGAACTTCACAGACCATTTGCTAATCTCAGCTCTGGCCATTGGTTTAAAGATTAATCTGTCTGTAAACCAGCTGCTGCTCTTGCCATGAGTCAGTGTAGGCACAAGACAGACTCTCAATTTATTTTTGTGCCAAAATCACTGCCCACTCTGAACCATGTCAAGCTGATCCTTAGCAACAACAATAAAATGACTAGTTAGAGGATGGCTGACTAGAGTTGGTGGAGACGATGAAAATTTATAGAGTTGATTTTTTAAGGTAGAGTTAATTCAGTTTAGGATTAGTCAGATGTAAAATACATGAAGGATAAATCAAAGTTTTTTTTGTTTGTTTTGTTTTGTTTTGGCTTTCAAAACTGAATAAGCCAGCCAATAAATAGAAGTTGAGTAAATTATTTTTGATAAAAGGGAATTTTTTGACATAATGAATATCTATCTTTATTTTACTTTTTTCTAATGAGAAAATATGCCAACAATGATGGGTTAAACCAGTGTTTCAAAGAACTATTTGGACAAAAAACATTACTTTATTATAGAAACATGTAGTGTTGTTGAGTATTCCTTAGCTAGAGGTGAGTGTTCATTTATTGGACCACTTACTGAAAACAATCCAGTAATGCATTAAAACAAATAGCTAATATGGTCTTATATATCAGCTCGGGGTCTCTGCAGGAAGTCTTTCTGGATCTGGAGTCCTATTGTATGTTACCAGGTGGGAAACTATCAACAGTTTGATTCCTTGAGTTTTATGAGAGTGATTTATCTATTCTTCACCCTAGATTACCATTTTTGACATGGCTGCTAAATCGCGCTAAAAAACAGGTTGCGTACTGTCTCATGGGGGTTCACTTGGGGCAGGAAGCTGTTTGAAAAATAACTGCAAGTGGAGGCTCAAAAAAAGGAGGATATTTCCTAGACATTGGAAATGATCTACAGCAGCTTTCTGAAAGAACAAATCTAGGAGAAGACATCTCTACCTCTGCACTACCCACACCGTCCAGATATGGGAACATCTGGTGTAAAAAGACAATCTATTTAAAAAGCCACCTCTTACTACTGAAAACACTGTTTGAAAAATCTATTCCAATAGCTTTCATTTCCAAATCCAATAACCTGTTATTTTCAACACCAAAATGTATTACTTGGCTCCTCTCAGGAAACGAGGCACTTTGGAAAACCTAGTAGCCTTACTTTAATTAGAAATAGCTTGTTTTTTTTTTTTCCCAGTTGAAGCAACCTGTTCCTGTTCATAGCAAACTTTGGAACTACCTGGCAGGCAGCTTGTCTTCCTTTGAAGAATCTGGTCCCAAAGTTTGCTTCTTTGAATCCCACTGAAGCTATCAGCTGCTGTCGAAAATATTCACTCAGCACCCTGTTCTCTGGTTCAGCTCTGACTTCTTTCAAGTCAGAGTTTGTGTGAGGAGTTCCTTCCCCTATCCCCCAGTGCTTATTTGATCATTTTGGAGAGGAGCAGAGAAGGCAGACAAGAATTGGATGTGTGGGGACAGTGATATAACGAGGACAGCTTCAGATAAATGAGGAAGCATGGGCAGGCCCTCCGCAGTACCACAGGATACAGGTCCTGGGCAGACCCCAGGAGCCTATCGTTCTCATTAAGTTGATTTCTAATGCCTTTGAAATTTCAGCGAACAATGCATGATAAGTACTGTCCGCGCAGGTTTTTGAAGTAAGTGAAAAAATGAACTTATTGCTATGTAACCATAGACAATTGGGAGAAGAGAGCTCAAAGAGTGCCTCTTTCTGAAAGCAGTGCTTTCACTCTAACCCATAACAACTGGCAGAAACACAAGGCTCCCTCTGCTAGAGTGCTGAAGACAAGAGTTGCCCCTAAATTGCAACTTAGAATGAAAATTAATATCAGATGCAATTATTAACCATTGACAATTTCTCCAACTTCAGAACAGCTTCCCTTCGTGGCTGCGAGGCCGGCTTTGTATTTATGAGCACTCGGTGAGTAGTGCGACAGGTTTATTATTTGTTGGCTTTCTCCAGCATTGCACAGTAAAAATTGTTTTCAAAGAGTATTCAAAAGTGGAGCTGGCTGTCACTGTAGCAAAGCGAATCCATCCACTGATGTATTTCACTCTTTTGATTGATAACTAGCTCCGTGGTTTGGCACTTCAGGAAGAGTGGAAGGAAAGCAAGTCTCAGAGGTCATTAATCCTTTTGCTCCCTCAGACTCCCCTTGGTAGCTGCTTGTGCCATTATCCACATTTCTTACTCCTGATCTCAACAGGTCCTGCTGGTCCCAAGCATCAGATTGTCAGCCAGTACGTTCTCCACTCATCGCCGTTCTCTGTACTCATGCTGCCTCTATTCAAACACTGAAGGGGCTGCATCCCAGGAGACAGTCTCCACAGCCCTCGGTTGGGATGGTCCCTTAGAGTCAAGCTGTTTAAAAGGAGTCCTCCTGGCAGCATCTCAGATTCAAAGAAGGAGCAGAGAGAGGGAAGTTTCCCGAGCCCCTTTCCTGCTTGGGGCAGCACAAGACACCAGTTTGAAATGCACTTTCACCTGCGCATTCGGTGAATCCGTTTCCATGGCCATTTGATGTAATTATTCTTGATGTTTCACCTATTGTGCTGTGAGTTAGCATGGAGGAGAGCCATAACTGTTCATCTATCTGACAGCACTGAATAAACCTTCTTTGCTGTCGGGGGGGGGGCTGTTATTTTATATTGCTGTGAAAAAGCTCCGTGAGCTGGACGAAATGTCAGGAATCATTAAACCAAATCAGCCCCCAAGGAGAGCGTAGTCAGTGATTATGAAAACCTGGTATCCCTAATTAACATGAGCCTCAGGGGATCAGGGTTGGGTCTGTGCGTGGGGTGCTTGTGTGGCAGTCCCATCAGAGCCCTCTCCTGGTTTGCCTCATTACAAGGAGATTACGCTAGCTCCAGATGGGTTCAAAATCTTCGTGTTTCAAATCCTGCTGGGTATTCAGGATAAAGTGTTCCTGTCACTCGCCAGAAACCTGGGGGTGTTGCTGTGCTGCTGGAAGTGTTATCTTTTGCAGAACATTAAAATGACACAAATATCCTCTCCATCTGTCCTCTGTGGAATAAGCTCTTTCAGACAGAGCTTCCCTCAATCCTTACTTTTTCTAGTTGGAGCATTTAAATATTTTCAGGTCCTCAAATTGTGTTTCTTTCTATGGAGTGCTATTTTGTCTATAGCATTAGTATTTTTATTGTTTGAGAAAGCAATGTGAAATTGTTTTTCTTTTTCACAATTGAGCAATAGGACAGTTTCAATGAGTAATACATTGTACATTGTTATCTTTTT
>NDGM011008433.1:0-10689 GCA_002564305.1 Octomys mimax
GATAGCTCAGTAGAATAAATGCTTGCCTGGCAAGTGCAAGGGCCTGAGTTCAATCCCCAGTTCCGGAAGAGAAAAAAAACAAAAGAAAGAAAGAAAGAAAGAGAGAGAGAATCCTGGGCCATTGACAATAATGAGGTGCATGATCAGAAGGATCCTTGAGGGAAGTGTGGCTGCACAAGGCAAAAAAAAAAAAAAAGAACAGAGGAAGGGGGCAGGGGAAGGTCTGTCCAGGGGTAGGAACAGTTCCTCCAGGGATGTCACAGTGTTTGCCCTCAGACTCAAGCTGCTTTTTTTTGAAAGGAAAACTCAGAAAAACACAATAGGAGGAAGTGGGCGGGATTTATGAAGGGAACCCAAGGGTTTCTCCCCCCCCAATGATTTTGGGGGCCACCTATGGTACATGTGACAAATAAGAGTGAATCCACATTACTGTGTTTCTGTCCCACCCTTTCCCTCTGCCCTCCTGGGATACCCTGAGCCATTAGCTCTCCCAGTCGTACCTCTCTCACATCCCTTCTTGCACACCTTCTGGGGTGCTCATTACAAAGCTCTTGGTTTGGTTTTGGAAGGATTGGTCCAATCTATGCTGATAGTGAGGATGCTGAGGTTGGTAGAGACTAGGTAAGGTCCCCAGAGGTCACAGCAAGGTAGACCTGCAGGAGGTGTGCCTGGTACTCCAAACATCACTGCCTGCTCCTCACTGTCCCTGTGGGCTAAGTGGGGAGCACCCACCTTGCCACTACATTGGGCAATTTGATCACAAACATTGTAGGAGGCATGCTGCCCTCAGCCCCACCTCAGGCTACCCTACCATGGAGAGATTCAGCTCCCCCTGGTCTCTTTTATTTACAGAGATGGGGTCTCACTGTATTGCCTAGGCTGATGGGGGACTCCTGGGCTCAAATGTCCTTCCTGCCCCACCTTCCTGAGTGGCTGGGACTACAGGCACAAGCCACCATACCCAGCATCCCAGAGTCATTTATACCCCATCACTGCTGTTGGTCCAGCCCATACAAAGGCCAGAGAGCTACTGACCCTGTTCCCAGAACTTACAATGTTGTCATCCAGTAGGAAGAGAGAAACAGTGGCCAATGTCATCTTTCTTGGCATTATGTTTTATTGAATACAGAGTAAGAGTCTTTAAATAATTTGAATAGAGTGCTTTCAATATTCAGCTCTTTCATTATACATATATTTCTTTAAAGCATAAAACTATAAATTAAAATGGGAAGGCTATAAATACACATGTACATATTGCCATAAATCTATAACTATCTTATAAAAATAGAACTCAAATCTTAACTGTATATTTTGGCAACTTAGCAGTAGTGTAAGGTGGCCGTATTTATTAGGCATTGCTCTTCCAAAGGACTGTCTCATTTCCCATCTTTCTGGGGACCCAGACTTGTTTCTGGTGGTCCCTGTAGAGATGCCTGGCCATGGCTCAGTGTTGCCTTTCATAAAGATGCTGCGCACCCACCATCATCAGAAGGGGAAGACCAGCTTCTGGCCCTTCCTCAGAGCAAGGGGGTGCAGCCTCCATGGTGCACAGTCTGATGTCTGGGCAGGGCATGATTTCCAGTTCCTATGCTCTCGGATGGCAGGTGTGCACTTGCCCCTGTGCATCCGGGAAGAATTTTAAACAAAACACTAGAACAGCGCTTGCTGAGGGTGGCATCCCAGGTCAGGCACCAGTTCCCTGCCAGGGAAAGTCCTTTGCACCCATGGTTCCAACCCCCATGGGTTGTCCTCATGTGACAACACAGGAACCTGCTTCTGGACTCTTGAGTCACCTGGCCTAGCTTGGTGGGGCTGCCTGAGCCCAGAGCTGAGCTCTCTGCCAGCCAGAAACACAATGGGGGGAAACTGGTGAGGATTCAGGCTGCTCAGGCTCTGTGTCACCTTTCAGCAGTGGACCTAAGGGCTGGGGGTGGATGTCAGCAGAGGAGCAGGGACCTGCAGACCAATGACCTAAGTCTGCATGCAAGAAGGCAGTGCCCCGGATGCCCACCTCACTCCCTGGCATCCTCCACCTGATCTGGGCCCAGGTCATGGCTTCCAGCTTCACGTGACCTTGACAGCTCAGCACAGGTCCATGC
Source organism: Octomys mimax (assembly GCA_002564305.1). Classification (NCBI taxonomy): domain Eukaryota; kingdom Metazoa; phylum Chordata; class Mammalia; order Rodentia; family Octodontidae; genus Octomys; species Octomys mimax. Next base: position 2,100 of record NDGM011008433.1, read on the forward strand.
CCACCAAGCTGGGCTCGAAGAAGGGACACTTACAGGGCTCCTGGGCCAGAGTGGGGCATTGAGAATGACACAGGGCCAGTACAATGGGGGAAGGGGTTCTCCAGAACCCCTAAAGGGGCAAGGAGGTATAAGGAGGAGTAGGTTTTGCTTGTTGTCCATTTTCTGCACTTCCCATTTTGGGGGACTGCTCTGCCTCCAAAAGCTAATCCTCCAGAAGCTGTCGCTAGAGTAGCAGTGATTCAAGGCTGGAGAAGGTGTGGTGGGGAGACGTTGGCCAGCAGGTCCAGTGCCGCAGTTCAATAGGATTGGCCTGTGGGGTCTGTCACATAGGAGGTGACCAGAGATGGGGACATGGACTGTGCATTTCAAGACACTTAGAGGGGATTTAAATGTCCCCACCATGAAGATGGGATGAATGTGTGAGGTGCTGGTTCTGCTCATAACCCTGACTTTAGCAATGTGTGCACACTGAAGTATCACATTGTACCCCACAAGTGTGTACTGTTAGTACCTGTAAATTAAAGCCTAGCTGGGTGTGGTGTGGGCTCAGGCCTGTAATCCTTGCACTCTGGGAAGCCAAGACAGGAGGATCCCACAGGTTTGAGCCCAGCCTTGTCTACTTAGTAAGACCCTCTCTCAAGATAAATAGATAAATAAATAAATAAAGGATGGGGATATAGCTCTGTGTGAAGGCCCTAGGTTCAATCCATAATACTAAAAAAACAACAGGGAAGTAAAGGAGTAAATCTTAAAAAATTTAAATAAAAAAGAATGTGTTCCCATATGGAGTTGCTCACCTCTACCTCCCCCAAGCCAGGATGACCGGCTGCTCTGTCCTGCCCTGGCCAGATGGGGATCTCAGTCTCTGAGGCCAGCCGAGAGCCCTGTGTGTGAGTTTTGGCCAGCATCCCTGAGGTCTTTTCCCGATACCACACTAGCCACAGGTAGTAACTGCTGAGACCACTTTCTGAAATCATTGTTGGAGTGGTTTTCTTTAAAACCTCCCTTTTGAAAACAAACGAAAATTATAAACAACAAGAAAAAACATCACAGCCCCTTCCTGGTCTCTACCCACGAGGGCAGGTCACATTTCACGGACTGTGTCCTGGGAGACAGATGGAGGACGTGGGAAACATGCAAGTGGCAGGACCCTGCCTGCTCCAGGATGTTGGTTGACTGTTCCACCTCTTCCCAATGCCACACAAAAGGCAGAAAGCCCCAAGGACTCCAACACGGATGCCCATAGTGCTTTGCTTTCCCAGAAGGTGGGTGAGATTTCCTGACCTCCACAGAAGGCTGCCCTTCTGAGGGAGAAACATGCCTAAAGTGCAGATTGCCATGTTGCAAATGGACTTGGGCCGTGTGTGCAGACAGTGGATGTCGGCAGCACTGTATGGCTCAGTGGAGACCCTGAATGCCACCATCAGATGCTCTGAACCTAAAAACAAAGCTTCCCCCCAGCTCCTCTCAGAAAGAAAGGGGGTAATGGCCCTGAGCTAGCCTCTGCGTCTGTGATTCATTTGTGTGCATGGTGCATAATAGAGTGATTCATTGTTTTGCTGGGCAGAAACATCTCCAGACACGCTAGGTCCTGCAGGGGAAGGAACATGAGCATTAAGCTCTGGAGGGGCATACAGGGAGTTGCTGGGCACCTCACCTCCTGGGAACCAGGATGGCCTCATTCCCATGGCACAGGCCATCCCACAAGGTGCCCTTTACCTCCCAACACTCTAGCTTAGGTGATAACCAGGGCCCGTGGACCAGGGCTGTGCAGAAAGTGGGGATGCGGAGAGTGATGCGAACAAGGGTGAGGCAGGGTCGGGCAGGTGCAGAGGGCTGGACTGGGAGCTGAAGTCAAGGCTGGTAGCCCTGGCTGGGCCCCTTGGTTTTGCCCTCGGTTGCCAGTGGCTTGCTGTCAGTGGGCTGCGGCAGGCTGCACAGGGCTCTCAGGTCAGAGAGGCTTGAGCCCACAGCTTCTGCAAACCCCATGGATGAGGTCTCCTCGCAGCTGTGGAAGCTGGAGATGCAGAAGAGGATGGTCTCAGGCTGGGGGTTGTAGCAGGCACCATAGCCATTGGGGACCACGGGGCCGTAGCAGCAGAACATCTCCATGGTTGTGGGCACCTGGAGGAGAACACAGGTCAGTAGCAGCGGCAACAGCGGTAGCAGCAGCAACACCCTGCAGCCTCAGAGCCTGGGAGAATGGGGGCCAGAGGCCATCCCAACACTGTGGGCCTCTGCTGGGATGGGCTTCACTGATTAATTTCACCCTGGGGATTCGACTGAATTAAACAAATCAACTGATTACTTCAGCATGGGTGGACACAGCCAGCATTGTAAAATCAAACCCATCCCACTGTGTGACTGTGGAAGGAGAGGGACCCGGAGCCCACTCCCGGGGGCACAACATGCTGTGCTATAGCTTGGAGTCTCCCAAGTGAGCTGGGGCTGGAGCTGAGTTTCTCCATCACCTGGGGGCCATTTGAGGCACTGTGGCAATCAGGGTAATTTACTAAAAGGCACCCCAGTGGCACCCAAGCGGTACATGGCTCCCCACAGGGACTAGTTTATGAACTGGAGGAAATCTGGCCCAGCTTCTCTGTTGATTTCCCCCAGATCTTTAATTACTGTCAGAATTGCCTGGCTGCTTAGATTTTCTCCCCGCTGCCCGGGCCATGCACAATTACCCAGCACCAGGCATTTCAAAGGTTGCCATCAACTGGAGTTTCAGTTCTGCGCCTAAGACACTTGGAATTCAGAGAACTGGGATTTTACAAGCTGGATCACAAACCAAGCAAGTGTGTCGGAAGGCATTCAAGCCACAAGTGCTACTTTCCAGCCTAAAAATAACCACCAAAAGTCTACACCCCAAATTAATTTTATTAGCTGTTCCTAGGGGGAAAATAGGAAAGATTCTTAGGAGGGTACTAGAGCAGACTTGTTTAAGCGCACAGGTTTCTGGTGCTGTGTTAGCCTCTGGAAGTGACACTGGCTATTTGAATGGGGCAGATTAAACCATTAGTCTTGCTAACGGAGCCACCACATTGTCAGATAAATTTGCTGTGCAATAGCTGCCAGCCAGAAAGCCATTCCAGAGCACTTTTTGTCCATGGATGACTTCCTGAAGAATTTACGTTGCTGTGTTCTGACTTCACGTGTTCATGCCTGCAAACTCACCACTGTAATGGCAAAACGAAATCACCGAGTGGGCTCTTCCCTGCCAACACAGCTTCGTCAGCCCTTTGATTGTCTACTGTCCCCAGGTGAGGTATAGCCTTAGTAACTGGGGGGGCCTAGGGCTCTTCCACCCCCCCACGCAGCCCCCCACTGGTGGCTTTCATCCTGTCTTTGATATGGCATCCTCCAATAGACTGGGCCATCTGCAGCACTATGTGGCCAGGTAGGCAGGGGATAATGCTATGGGATAATGCCTGCCACCTGAGGTGGGGTGCACCCAGGCACAAGGGCTTCCAAACTTGGGATCCCCACAGTGAGACAGCACTCTTGAGTGAGGAATGGACAGGCAGGGATGCCTCATGGTGGGAGCACCACGACAGCTCTGCCTGTTCTGCCTCACTGACTAAGGTGGAGCCCCTGGTGACTCACATTAAAAGAGGAGAACCAGGCTCTGAACTTCAGGCCATTTTGCCCTCAGTGGCCCAATTCCTGAGGGGCAGGGCCAGTCAGGGGAGGGGAGATAGATGGGGAAGGTGATCGCGGGTATAGGGTGTACTCAGGGAGGAGGCTCACTTCTAAGGTTCTCTGGCACACGCAGATGGCTATGGTTGTTAACAATTAACTATTTTAAAATGGCTGTGTTTCCTAATGCAAAGAAATGATAAATGTGATAGATGCGCCAATTACCCTAATGTGACCATTATGCATAATGCCTACAAACTGCAATATCACACTGTATCCCAGAAATATGTATAATTACTCTGTGTCAGTTAAAAATAAAATATGTATAGTTGAAACAGAAGAGGCAGAAGCAGACAGAGTCCAGGTTGGTGATGCCAGCTGGAGTTTCCCAACCTCCAAGAGCTCGCTCTCTCTCTCTCTCTCTCTCTCTCTCTCTCTCTCTCTGTTGCGGTACTGGGGATTGAACTCAGGACTCTGAGCTTGTCAGGCAGGTGCTATTCCACTGAGTTATCTCCCTGGCCCTCCCAAAAGGTTTTTAGAGAGCACACTGGTCACACAGCCTTTCAGTGATGTTGACAGTGACAGCTGAATAGGCAGGAGTCTTACCTGGCTGGTAGAGAGGACAAACCGGTTGCTGGTCAGGTATGTCTCATCTGTGAACATCTCAGGTGGCTCTGTGCACAGGTCCTGGGCCAGCTCCCGAAGTCCCAGCAGGTGGTTATCAATAGCCATCCCCGTTATGGCCTGGGGGTTGGGGAAAGAGCAGGGAGCCTTGGACTCTTCTGTGGTTTCTGCCCCATGCCACAGTGCTTCATCCCCCAGCAAGAGACCTCTGAGGGAGGGCTAGGAAGCACAGGTCTGTCCCTGAATCACGGCCTGGGATCAATTCACTTAAATTAGATCCATAATCTAAGAAAGGATTGTGAGCCAGGAGCAAGGAGGCATCTTAGCAGAGGTTCTGCTGACCTTCAAGGGGAAAGAGCTGGTTGAATGATACAGAGATTTTTTTAAAAAATCACAGAGGTAGTTAAGCTCCTATCAAATGCAGGTTAACAGTGAAGGGAGTCAAAGGGGCCAGGCCCTTGTTCCCCATCTCTTCCATGCACTATGTTCTTGTTTTTGATTCCATGATTATTTGGGGCAGTTTGGGGGGCTGATGGAGATTGGCAGGGAGTATCCCTAGCCTATAACAAGAAACTTTGGGTTAGCATCAGGGTGATTGGATCTTGGCATTTCAGTTGTGTAAGATTGTCAGAGGGCAGCTGCTGAGGCTCCACCTTGAAGGACAGCTCCCTCCTGGGACTATGCTTGGGTTTACACAGCACGTTCTGGGATCTGACAGCTGTTCCCTGCAGCTGAGAATGATGCATAAAGGTGACACAGAGGCCCATCTCTAGGAAGGCACCTAATTGTCTGAAAGACAAGGTGCATAGCCACAGTTCACTTTGTTCTTCTTGTTTATTTATCTGGTGGTGCTCGAGGTAGAACCTGGGGTCTCATACATGGAAGGTCAGCCCTCACCACTGAGCTCCAGCCCAGTCCCACAACTCACTTCAGCCATGCCTGGCTAGGACAGAAAGGAAGGACCCCCATAGCCACCCCCTCTGTCTCCACCATCTCTGCACCAGCAGTACAAAGAGAAGCTGAGTTCACCGGTGGCTTTGAGCACAGCCACAAGGAGTAGTGAGGACAGTAAGTCAGCATTCAACCCCTCATGAGAGACCTGAGTGCTCCTGCATGCCTCAAGTTGCCTGGTGCTGCAGCAGCAGTGACAAAGGCAGTCAGAGACTGCCTCTGCTCACATGAGAGCAGAGTCCCCAGCCATGCAAATACCATGCAGTCATATACTGGATGACGGATGGGCAGGAGGCACAAAAAGTGGACAGAGTTTGAGAGGGGGGACCTGTATTCCCTTGCCCCTCCTGGTAGCTTCCATCACCCAGTACTAACATCCAGTGTGCCCACCAGCTACCAGGTGGCTCTTCCAATTCTCCCTTCCCTCTCCTTCCCTTCCCTTCCCTTCCCTTCCCTTCCCTTCCTTTCCCTTCCCTTCCCTTCCCTTTCTTTCTGGGCCACTGGGAACCAGATTCAGCTACTAAGCACCTTTATCTCTCCCTCCCTGACCCCCATCTCTTTGGTCAGTTGTTCTTGACAAGTTAAAGTAGATCACTCAGCAGAACTGGATGGCAAGGCAGGAGGGCAGTTCTCATATATTTAAATTTGTTTAAAAAAGAAAAGAAAAGAAAAATATGTGGCCAGGGAGATGGCTCAGTAGAATAAGCACTTGCCTGGCAAGCACAAGGGTCTATGTTCACTACCTGGTTCCACCAAAAAAAAAAAAAGGAAATTTGTTATTAAAGTTACATAGACACATAATTTAAAAATCCAAGTAAGCCAAAGGCTCATGTGACCTTGCCAGCACTGATTTTTGCTTTTCACTTTCATTGTTCCAGACACATGGTTAGAATGCTACCACTACCTTTTCCTGTTTTACTTTCAATTTTGTGACAGAAATGAAGCTTTGACTTTTTGAAAATATTCTTACTCTGCCAACATGCATCATTCTACTTGATTAATATATATATATATATATATATATATATATATATATATATATAGCGTGATATGGTTATGTGAGTATTCACAACTGGATCATGCATTGCACTATGGCTAGATGTCCTTTGTTGTTGGAATTTTTTTTCTAGAATTGACACTCTTTAATTCATTAAATTGTGGGGATTTCACCTTTATTTAGCATTCTACATGTCTAATTATTAATGGACTCTAATTTTCAGTCAGAATATCATTTCTCTCCTCATCTCTTGTTCCTCTATGAACAGAGTTCTGTCTAAATCTGTTTAACAACTGCTGACTTGGGAAATCCTTTTTCTGTCATCCTGGGGAGTCCTTCTACCACTTTCTTTCTCCAAGTCTTCTAAGTTTTAGTTGCTATAGCTTTCTGTTTTATGTTTTTTCCCCACTTTTGAGGCCTACATTCTCCAGAAGCAATAAGGAAGAGCACATAATAAGTAAAAATTCCAAGATTTAATCTGTCTACAATGACTATATTGTAGACAGATTAAAACTTGATGATAGTTCAGCTGGGTATAGAAGACACTGAAGGTCATTTCCCCTTAGAATTAGAGTGAAATTCTAATTTGGGAGGCACTATCTGCTTCCCAAATTGTTAGAAGTCAACTGCATCTTTATTTCTGTTCTTTGTATTTGTTTTTTTCTATAAGAGATTTTAGGAGCTTCTTTTTGTCTTTAGAGTTGTAAAGTTTCCATGGAATAAATATTTCTATGTATTATGTAACATATTTAGTGAGCTCTCTCAATATAGCAGCTCATGCTCTTCAGTTCTGGAGAATATTCTTGAATTCTTTTATTGATGATCTGCCCCCCCAAAATTCTTTTTGTGAACAATTACTACTTGTGATATTATCCACCTGGACTAAGGTTCCTTTCTCTCCTACACTTCATCTCTATTTTTTTGCTATTTAGGAGAGATTACCTCTTCTTGACTCCCAATCCTTTCATTGATTTTTTTTCTGTTGTATTTTCCTCCAGAGTCATTTTTATTTTGAGTCATTTTTTGAAAAGATTTTGAGAGTTTCTTATTCTTACTTATAAAATATACATCTTAAAACTCACTAGCTGATGTGTACTATTAGGGAGTGGTGTCATCAAGAGGTGACCTGGTCATGAGGGCCCTCATACAAGAGGCTTCACACAGCCTTCGATCCACTTGCCTTCCCATCTGCTGCCACTTTAGAGCCCAATTGCGCCCTCTGTGGGACATAGCAACAAAGTGCCACCTTGGAAGCAGAGAGGGGCAATTTCATCCACTGATACTCTGACTTTGGACTTCCAGCCTCCAGAAGAATGAGAAATAAGCCTGCTTTTAATAAGTTACTCAGTCTCAGGTATTCTTTTACAGTTTCCCAAACAGATGAGACATCAGCCAACATTTTTCTTTCCAGTTCCATACAGCCCTATTTTTGGAAGGTGTCCCCAATCTTTGCGCATTTGTAAGGCAATTCAGTTGTCATCTATTATACTTTCTATCTCAATTAATTGCCGTCACCTCCCCTCCATTCTCTTTACCCTTGTGAATTCATAGCATTAACTATCTCTTGACTGTTGTTCTGGAAAGTTTCAGAGTGAGTGATAGTGAGCTCCCTGTTCAATTTGCCATGTTGAAGAAGTCTGTTTCTTTCTTGCCACACCCTGCAATACAGCATGGCTTCATAACTGGCATCTCTGCTTCTTGGCAAACTGTCCCCATCCATCCAACCCTTCTGCACCACACTGGAACAAGACTGGTACCAGGAAGTCCAGCCCTCCTGCACTCTGGCCTTCGCAAGCCACACACACTCATCTATTGCACCTCCTCAATGTGTCTTAGGCCTTCAAGGTTCTGCCTGGGCACCTGCTGTTCTTCTTGGGCCCTCTTTGCTCTCTTAGTCTTCCAAGACTGAGTTGGAGCACTGCTTCCTCTACAAAGTCTTCCTGGCTTTCTTTCAGAAGCAGAGAAAAAAGCTTTTTTCTCCATGCTCACTGATACTTCCTAAAATCTCTTTCCACACAGATTTAGATTTAACTTTGAAGGACTTCTCAAACCATGAGGTAGACTCTCTAAAGATAGGATTTATTTTTTGAAAGATGGGATTTATAAGTTCTGGGTTTTTTGTTTTTTTTTTGCTAGCACCGGGCACCTTACCTGGCTGAAAGCAGCAAAACAACATAACCATAGATTAAATGGGAAGGTATTTGCTATAGCTTGGGTCTGAAATGTCAGGGTTCATGTATTATCCCCAGCTTCATGTCAACTAGGGAGGTGCTGGTGGGTAGTCTTCTGGTCACTGGGGGTATCACCTTGAAGGGATAGTTGGCTACAAGTTCTCTCTCTCTCTCTCTCTCTCTCTCTCTCTCTCTCTCTCTCTCTCTC
>NDGM011008435.1:0-10201 GCA_002564305.1 Octomys mimax
AAAAAAAAAAAATTCACTCAGAGTAAAACTTGCCCAGAAGATAGCTTACAAGATCCTGAGTGGTCAGGGTCCAGCGGATGTCTGACCACATCTTCCACCCCGCCTTTGCCAGGTTCAGTGGGACAGCACGTGGGGTGGACTCCTGTAGCAGCCCTGTGCTCTGCCTGCCCCTCCCCCACAGCACACGCACTGACCCCTCCTCACTGTAATGTGGCTCGGGGCACTGGGGTGGGTCAACTGGCTCCGGGCGAGGCAGCAGGAGGAAGCACGGCAGAGCAAAGCTGCTTGCCAGTGGCTGGATGCGGGACAGACAAGGCGGCAGAGGAAGGGCTGGGGACCCACACGGGGGTCCCACACCCACAGCTCTGTGACCTCCCACCACACTCCCAGAGTGGGTCTGGCCCAATGCACCTTCCAAGCCCAGCAAGCTGGCACAGGAAGTACAGCCGCCATGCTGGGACTCACCTGCCTACGTCAGAGACACATCACAGGTCTGGCGGCTTCCTAGCATTAGGTGTGCCACACAGCCACCAATGCAATCCCAAAAAGTTAAGGATTAGGACCCTGACTATTCCTGCTACGCAGAAATCAAGTGTGCTCCCCCCACCTCCCATGGCACCTGGACACAGTGACGAGAGAATAAACATTTGTTGACTAAAGGACACAATTACAAAGCAAGAGGAGGTCTTTTCCCACAAAAAGTATAAAATATTAAAATTTTTGAATGTTTTGAATAGAAGGGAGAGAATGTTCTCACTAAAAACTTTGGCTACTATGGTTTTAGAAATTTTAAACTTAAATTAGAGTTTCCAGGAGGAAAACTAAGGTAAAGAATAACTTTGTCCAATAAAAGAAAACAGCTCACATGATTGAGAGAAATAAACATCCTGGTACAAGCCTTTCCTGAAGGAACATTCTACGTGAGCAGTGTATAACAGCCATGGAATAATGCAGAAGAGCATGGAGGCACGGTCCCTCAGTCCTGGGTAGGAAAGTCATAGAGCAGGGTTCAGGCTCCTGACAGAACAGGAGGAAAGGCTGCCTCCAAGGGCGAGGGCGGGAGGGAGAAGGTTGGCGGCTGGCAGAGAGCACCAGGATGCCCTGGCAGCTGGGAAGAGGACACGCAGAGTGGGTGGCACTGCTGGCCCCCTCCCGAGAGCCACACTCAGATGGGCCCATGGCACACACAGCAGCCACAGACCCAGCAGAGGTTCTTCTAGGGCAGTCACATGTGGCTCAAAATAGGCCCAGTCTCTTAGGCAGTGTTGTCCAACAGGTGACCACTGAGATCAGAATGTGCAAAGGCAAAGACATTTTTCCAATATGTGCTTCTGGGACAGCTCAGGGACCAGCCGCGCCAGTCCAGAGAGATGTTATCTGGGAAGAGAGAGACTGCCAGGCTGTCCTCCCCACGGGACCCTAGCCACATGGCAGCCACATCATTCCTGTCTCTCCCCAGCTCCTCTATGTTGGATCCCAAGACTTACTCCACTTTGTTCTCTCAGTGCAATGGATGACACAGTGGTCAACCTTTAAATGCCCAAAACCAGAGAGATGGAATCTGGGGTCACTGAGATGATCAAAGAGTCCATGAATGTTTGGTGCCCAGGAACCCGTAGTGAGGGGAAGGATGGCCACGCTGTGGGGTCTGCCATGGTGGATCCCTATCACTGAAACAGCTGCCAGCAAGAGTGACAGAAACACATGCGAAAGCTGTCCACCACAAAGAAGTCTGAAACGCAGAGTGAAGTCAGTCTGCTAAATTGTGCCTGATGAGCATTAATTTTCCCTTTTGGAGGTGTTCTCGGGTCGGGGTTCAAGCCCAGCTTCTGTAAATCCTGTGAGTGGGCCATAGGTCTCCCTGGAGATCCAGGTGCCCTCACCTTGCACCCTCTGCTTTGAGTAGGTGCTGAGCAACCCTGAGTTTCCTGAACTATCCCTAACTGCCTTTGACTTCCCCTAACTTCCCCTGACCTTCCCTGGCTTTCCCTGACTTCCCCTGACCTTCCCTGATTTCTCTTGACTTCCCCTGGCCTTCCCTGTTTTCCCCCGGCCTTCCCTAACTTCCTCTGACTTTGCCTGACCTTCCATGACTTCCCCTGGCCTTCCCTGATTTCCTTTAACTTTCCCTGACCTTCCCTGACTGCCCTTGACTTCCCCTGACCTGCCCTGATTTCCCCTGACTTCCCCTGACCTTCCCTGATTTCCCTTGACTTCCCCTGACCTTCCCTGATTTCCTCTGACTTCCCCTGACCTTCTCTCACTGCCCCTGACTTCCCCTGACCTTCCCTCACTGCCCCTGACTTTCCCTGACCTTGCCTGATTTCTCCCTGACCTTCCCTGACTTCCCCTGACCTTCCATGACTTCCCTTGACTTTCCCCGATTTCCTCTGACTTCCCCTGACCTTCCCTGACTTCCCTTGACCTTCCCTGACTTCCCCTGAATTCCATGATTTCCCCTGACCTTCCTTGACTTTCTCTGACCTTCCCTGACTTCCCCTGACCTTCCATGACTTCTCCTTACTTTCCCTGGCTTCCGCTGATCTTCCCTGACTTCCCCTGACCTCCCCCAACTTCCCCTGAGCTTCCCCTGATTTCCCCTGACCTTCCCTGACTTCCCCTGACCTTCCCCAACTTCCCCTGAGCTTCCCCTCATTTCCCCTGACCTTCCCTGACTTCCGCTGACCTTCCCTGAACCACCATGCCCAGGTGCATCCTTCTTGATGTCTTCATCATTCGATCAGGTAATCCTGACCCACAGATATTGGATCACACCAGTTTAAATGCCCTTGGATTCTGTGTCACCTAAGATGCCACAGGCATTCTATGCATCATCACCTGCCTAACTACCTAGGCTGACCCTGCCAAGCATCCTCAGTGCTGCCAGATCTTCCCACACACACGGCCACCTCTGTGGTGAGCTTTGCATCTGCTTTTCTCTCACCCTGCAGCCCAAGCTTTGGACGATAAAGGGAGCTTTTCCCTCTAGATGCATCTGTGGCTCCCCCAGCTGGCTCACGAAGCCCCTGGTCCCCTTCCTCCAGGCTGACTGGCCCCACAGGGCTCTTCCTGCCCCTCTAGTCTGGGAGGCAGTAGCCAGATTCATCTCCTCTGCCTCGATGCTGTGTCTGCTCAATAGCAATCACTTCCGCCAGGAGCCCAGACCTGGGCAGCACCCACGTGGCAGCGACCCCACTGCTGGCGCCACAGTGAATGGAGAACCTGCAAGCTTTTCCTTGAAGGTCAGGAAGCAGACAGGGAAGCCTACTCTCACTACTCCCGCTCAGCACCATCCTCGAAACATTAGCCAGGTTAGAGAAGACACTGAAATTAAAGGGCCACATACAGGAAAAGTGGTCAAGTTATCGTTATTTACCTGCAGGAACATGATCCTCTACACACACATTCAGAAACACTCACCACATCACCTCTCCAGAGAGGAACCAAATTTGGTAATGCAGCAGGACACAAAATCAACAAGTCAGTAGCATTCCTGTGCACTAATAATGAGCCTGATGAAAAAGAAATTAGGAAAACAGTACCACTGTTACAACAGCATCAAGAAAAGTTACTTAGAGATTAATCTAAGTAAGGAAGTGAAAGAGGACTGCAGTGAAAACTACACAGCTCTCAGAAAGGAACTGAAGACATCATTAGAAAACAGAAAGATGTCCCGTGTCTGGATGGGAAAAGTCAAGAGAGTCCACATGGCCGTGCTGCCAAATTTTCTATATAGATTAACATTATCCCAACAAAATACCAAACAGCCATCTTTGCACTAAACCAAACCAAAATCAGAATGAATCAAAGAACTAACTACTAGAACTGGAACACGGAACCTGGTAAAAGATAAAATAGATACAACTTTGCAGTCAGAGGTGTAGGCAAGCTCTTTCTGAGCAGAGCCCCAGTTGCACAGAAAATAGTACCAAGAACTCTACAGAAGGTCCTATATCAACTGCAATTATATGCAATTACAAACAGCATGTTGCCATGGGTTCGTCACCCCCGATCTAGAAATACAATGAATTTAGACCCAATAATAAAAGACCCAATCAAATAATGGGCAAGTGAAATGAATAGAAGTGTCACAGAAGAAGCACAAGTGGCCAATGGACACATGGAATGCCGCCTGACATCTCTAGCCATTCGAGAAGTGCAAGAGAGGGCTGAGGTTCCATCTTTCCCTGAAAAGCACAGGCATCACGGAGAAATCCAATGATAATGAACACCGGCAGGGGTGCTGCTGGTGGGAGTGTGAGCTGGCACAGCTACGCAATCAGCATGGAGATGCCTCAGAAAACTAAAGCCCGCCATCTGACTCAGCCCAGCTATTTCCCTTGCAAGTATCTTCCCCAAAGAGTGACGGTGCCATATTCCAGTGACCCAGCATACCCATGTTTGTAGCAGCGCAACTCACAACCATTGAATCTTAGAAGAGAGCTACATGTCCACCAACAGACGGATGGACGGAGAAAATGTAAAACTTATACATGATGGAGTACTACAGAAAGAAAGAGAAAACTCGAGTCACCTGTAGGAGAGCAGATGCTCCTCAGACCACAACGGGAAGTGACACAAATCGAACGCCCAAGCTTGTATAATCACATGGTTTCTCTCTATGAGAAACCCAAATTATAAGCGAGGAGCAAAGTGAAACATAGGTCCCAGGAAGTATGTAGACAGATCTTGCTCAAGTGGGGAGGGGACAGAGAACGGAGGTAGAAGGGAGGGGAAGGCAGACGGACACAGGCCTTGAGAAGTGCCCTGCGCATGCGCCGACTCCACACCAGGAGGGTAAGTGTCCCGGACCACAAACGCAGGTCGCAAAATAGGATAATGAGAAAGGACTACATCGCGAGCACTTTCAGGGTTCACCACGTCCCCTTCTCCAAAACGACAGGAAAACAAGTTATGGCCCACTCCGAGGCTCTGCACAAAGGAAGAGCTCCTAGGATGGTGAGAAGTGCCAACGCTGAGTGAGCAGGGAGTCTTGAATCCTGAGGGCTTGTCTTGCTCTTTTAACTGAAAGTTTGAGTCTTGATCCATTAATCCAGACTAATAAATGTCTGGTGGCAGTTTGCCAGTTTGAACTCACAGGCTCGAGCTCATTCATTACTAGGCGGCAGCGAGCTCTGCGGGGAAATGCTTGCAAAAAGGATTAGCAGAGCGCGGGAGAGCAGCACTCTGGCGAACAGTGCACCCATTGCTAATCAACGGGCAGCAGCCTTGCTCCCGCCGGCCACCGGGCTCGGAGATCGCTAGGTCCGCGTGGCCGAAGCGGGAAGTGGACTTGCTGCCCGGACGGAGTCAGGGCTTCCATGAAGTGTGAAGATGGAGCACCCCCAGGGGAGGCCCGATGGCGGCTGTGCCCAGCAGGTGCTGGCCGGCACTGTCCTGTTCGCTGACAGCCGCACACTCGCCCACCACTCACCCGGCTTTCCGTGTCCCTGTGCCTTGGCTATCCACAGGGTAGCCCGGGCCGCTGGGTCTAGAGCTCACGCAGTTCTGTACAGCCACAGGCTTCTTTCTTTATGGAGGGAAGACCTAGGCAGGTGTGGGCTGCAGGCTTGGAAACTTCTGTATACAGAGAGCACAGCACCCCGAGCTCAGGCCAAAATGCTGCATGTCTTTAAAGCTATCATGTCCATGTACTGTGGCCCACAGGCTGCCTGTGTGATTCTCTAGGATGGGAGCTCACAGCTTTGCTCTGGGCCCCGCAGCTCCGCGCAGGACAAGGTATCAGGGTGCAGCGCTGGCCTTTGTCCCGACCTCTGGAGTTGGATGTCCAGAGTCACCGGCAGTAGAACGGCCCAGGCAGGCCTTCCCCAGTGCAGGTGCTGCTCTGCAGGTGGATCACTGGGAAAGCTAAGCGGTGACAGCAGCTGGTGACACCACAACAGCTTGATTCCAATGTGGGGGAGCACCAGCAGTGGGGATGATAGCAGTGGAGGCACCAACAGGGACCCGGGCCCTTGAGTGCTCTGGCCACAGCAGATGGACTTGGTCAGTTGCTTAAATAATTCTGATCACAAAGAACAGCTTTCACCTGAATGACCCCAAAGCCTTGGAAGACGCAGGGCAGTGAGTGCCGCCTGTCTACACAAGCTGCTCCCCCCCGGCGGGTGGGCCAGTCGTGGGGACACAGCGGTCACCCACCCTCTGGGGACCCCGGAGCCCTTCCCCTCCAGTGCGCCCCTGTGGCACCTCTTCTGGTAACAGGTGGTGGCCCTTGTCTCTGTCAGTCTCATCACTTGCAGAAATGTGAAAAAACAAGCACCTGCAAGGGCCGTTTTGATCGTAGCTGTTAAACTAAGATAAAAACCACAGCTCAAGTAGCAAGACCAAGGCAGGTTTGTTTCCTCCTGCTTTGGAATGAGACCCAGTTCCACTCTGAAACTGGGTGTGGTGGGGCAGATCTGTGGTCCTGCACCCCAGGAGGCTGAGGCAGGAGCACCACAAGTTCCAGCCCCGCCTAGGCAACCCAGTAAGTCCCTGTCTCAAAATGAAAAAATAAAAAACAAAAATAAAGGCTGGGGATGCAGCTTAGTATGAAAGCCCCAGGGTTCAATCCCCACTACTAAAATAAATAAATAAATAAATAAATTTGTTCTTAGATAAGACTGTCTTTCTAACCAAACATAGTTTAAGCCACATGGATTCTCGCCAATACTTTCCTACCCAACTTTGTTTAATTCTATTCTCACTGCTGTACACTTGCAGTACAGGGGGCCACATTCCCTGTGGGCAGCCGGCATAGGACACAGCACAGCTCCACTCCCTTCAAGGCACCTCCCATCGCCTCTGGCCCCTCCCTGTGAGGAGACTCAGAGCTCCTGGACCCTGCCCTGAGCCTCCCTGGGGCACAAGTGGGCGCTGGCACTGCAGGGGCGCAGCAGTGGGTGCTGAGAGCCTCTGCCTGCCTTCCCCAGCCTCTGACCGTGAGTGACTCGGAGTGCTTCTGTTCACCTCATGGGATGCCCGTCTTTTAGCCTCTAGCTGCTTGATGACACCATCTGCGATTGCCAAGGAAATTAAATTAAATTAAGCTAGAATTCAATCAACAGGAGATTGTTGCCTGCACGACTTGACTACGCGCCTCAAGCTCACACATGCCCTGCGCCTCTCTCCCAAGAAGGAAACCCAGGCTCTGTTAGGGTGGTGCTGGCCCCTGGCCTGTGTGTCCCCAAGCAGGGCAGTGACCGCCCTTGTCCCCAGTTACAGCCTACAGCAGCCAGGATGGGGGCTGTACTCTGCAGTCTCCAGGCTGAGCGAGTCCACTTCCTACCAAGAAGATGGCCAAGAAAGCCTTCTAGCTTCCGAGAAAAAAGTAGATTGTTAATTTGCACAGTATCTCACACATGATAGCAAAGTGCTCTAGGTGGGTTCCTGGGCTTTATTTCACAAGTTAAAATAAAGCATAAAAATGGATTTTTTCAGGCTCACAGTGCACAGCGGTCACGTTCATCACAGGGAGCTGCGGCATGCACACGACACCTCACAGTTCGTAACACACTGGATTCCTGAATGTATTGAAGTATTAACAATGGGAGGAAAGTGCTGGGAGAGCTGAGCCCACTGAATTGGAAGATGGCGTACCAAATAGCAGCAGAAACAAAATCCAAATTCAAGTGAAAAACTAGGAGAAAGGCTTGCAACTTTGACGGCAGAAAACACCCTAGCCCACGCGGCACACAGACCTACTGCACACACACATATGTGAAATCTTGCTTTTAAATAAATCAAAGCATGCCATTAATGGTCCAAAGATATCAACATAAAAAAATCACAGAAATACAAATGGCCAAAAATTATTTGAAGTTCAACTGAGTTTTTAAAATACCAGCGCGTGCACAGCCTGGCGCCCCACACAAGCGATGGGGCGGAACGACCAACCAGGAGGCAGACGCCGCGTCGCCATGAGGATGGTGAGGTAAGACAGGACGCTCGCGAGCTGCACGCCCTTACGGCCGGGGCGGCACACCGCAGCGCGCTAGGAGTTAGCTCAGCAGTGTGTGTGTCATCCTCGTATGGGGAAAAATTTCTCCTCAGAATAACCACGGATATAAAATGAGGAATGAACAAACCTCGCTGCAGCTTCACCATGACATCAGGACATTGGAAAGCACATAAATGTCAGTCTAGACACACAAATAACAAACGCAAAAGGAATCAGCACCAGCTTTACAAGAATGTATGATTATAGTGTTTATTATAAAGTACTAGGAAGAGCAGATGAAGGATTATGCTGGGTGTGTACATGTGTTTATGCTTATACATGCATACTTCATAAATATTTTTGCTTCAGTATGATATACAATGTCTTCATGTCATATAGTACATACATAAAAATACAATCACAGAGATTGAGAAAAACAAAAATAGGAACATTAATTACTAGTGGTGGGAACATACCAGTTCTATAATCCTTATATTTGGTATTTTTCAAAACTTTATAAAGACCATATTAACTTATTATTTAAAAGACAGAAACATCCCCAGCAAGTAACATCACCAGCTCGTACACGCCCCTCCCGAGCCCAGCGGCCTCGTTCTCCCGTGCTGCGTCGTGAGGCGGATCCCACCCCCATTTCCCATAACCGTGTTATAATTGTCTCCTTAACCAGTTCATAGCAGGAAGTACACAGACACAGAAAGGCCACATGCCCGGAACAGCTTCCCGAGGGAAGGGCTAAGTGGTGGAGCCCGGAAATGTGGTCTGCGCCATCGCACGTGGCTGCCAGCGCAGCCAGCCGGTCCCACTCAGGCCGGCCGCGCCCAGGTCTACACCGCATGCTCCGCTTCGGGGACACAGTCCCCTGGTCACGCGAGGCTTGTAGTGTGCTCCAGGCACGGCGGCCAGAAAGCAGCCATGAGCCACGGACAAGGAGGCCCCCCCGCCTGCGCATCACTGGGGCACACTGGACCCCTCCGCTTCCCGTGTGCGCCGGCTCTGGCCCCCAGGGCGCGCCTCGCCCTAGTCCTGAAACCCTGAAACATCAGGGCCGCTCTCCCCTCCCTTTTACAAATAAGGCCCCTGAGGCCCTGGAGGAGGCGCTGTCTCTGCCCAGGAGGCAGAGAAAGGCTAACATCTGCATCTCAGCCCACCCCAGCACCTGCGTCCTCTGAGCCCCTGCACCCCCGGTCTCCCGTGAGACAAGAAACACGCTTTGAAGGCCACCACGCCGAACTGCAGAGACCTCGGGCACTGAGGAGAGACCCGGGAACAAGCCGGGGCTGTTACTTGCTAGGGTCCTTGCACAGGCGGCTAGCTTGGCCTTCCTCCTGCCTGCTCCTCCAGCCCAGTAACCAGGTGCCCTGCAGCCTGGCCTTCCCAGCCACCCACCTGCTAACCCGCATCAGCAGAAATGCAGACTCCCAGGGGCCCGGGGCTGGGCAGTGCTTCTAGTTCGCGACTGGCCGCGGTGTCCCAGGACACCTCAGGGAGCCCGTGAAGTCACATTCCTGGTGAGTCAGGGAAGGCCCCGCACAGGGGGGGCCACCCTCTCCCTGGGGCACACAGCACAGTCTGCGAGGTCGTTAGCCCAGAGGCAGCAAGTTCTGGTTCTGCAGCCCGCGGTCTGTGTTCATCTGCGTGCAATATGGCTCCTGGACAAAGACATCTAGCACTTCTGCGAAGCTAAGACTCTCTGTGTCTCATTTTCCGTGGCTCGCCCTTCATGGTAACAGCTCTGCACAGGCTGTTTTTCTAAGTTCTTATGCATTTTAGCTCACTCCTCTTGGTGGCACTAGAAGACAAGAACAATTACTCTCCCATTTCATAGACAAGAAAGCTGAGGTCCCGGGATCAAGCCACTGGCCAAAGTAGTAGAGCTGGGCTTTGAACCTAAAGTCTACAACACTGCAGCCTCTCTCTACAGCACCTGTAATAGCTAGCAATTACCTTGGTACTACGCACAGCTCCAGAGTTTAAGCATGAAAGAAATTTGGAGTAGTCCAGAGTCATATTCGGAAAACTTAATGTTCAGAACACATGAGGAAAGGTTAAAGGAAGCAAAAAATTTTTACACGTAAAGGGGAAGTTAACTCTTTTAAAAATGAAAGATTATCAGGAGGAAGTGGTGATCAGAGTTTATCCCACTCCACAGAGAAGAATGTTAGCAAAAACCAGCTTAAAGCCTGTCTTAGTTACTCTTCTCTCATTGCTGGGACAAATACCCGACACTCAAAATGAAGGAAG
>NDGM011008447.1:0-10993 GCA_002564305.1 Octomys mimax
CTAGCGATTTGTTTTGAAACTGTCTAATTGCTATATGTTTATCAATAAAATTATGAGAAAAAATATAAATAAAAAAATAAAGCTGGCTAAAAGGTGCAGAGAAGTGCCAATCATAGTATTCTTCTACTTTTGGACATTTTGACATTTGTACAATGATTTCAAAATGTGCATATATAAATACCAGAGTAATGTAAGTGTTGTTGCCACTGCTACTAACACTTCCAAGGCAAGATGTTCTATGCTGAGCTTTCTACATTGACCTCCCATCTAATTTTTCCAGCCTCACCGCTCACCTGTGTCTCTGTGCTCTGGCAGTACTAATTGACTTTTTACTCGACCTCAGCTTTTCTCTCCTACCTCAGGTTTTGTGCCTACCACCTCCTCAATCAAAATCTCTCTTTCCATTTCCCTTATCTCGTTTTGTTTTACTTGACTGCCATCCTCACTTGTCCCTAAAGCTAGCAACCTCCTAGAGCTTCCCTTGTGCACCAAGCGGTCTTGCTGCCTGCCCTGTGGATCCTCATTCTGTTCAGCACCCATTCGGGTCTGCTTGCTCACTTCCTGTTCTGACATTAAAATCAGGGTACGTGCCTTTCTCATCTTTGGACAGAGCACATGAATATGACCCACTTCCCTCATGCTACCCTCATTCTCCTCCTACAGTGTGTAAGTAACAGGGGAGAAGCTAGTCAAGTGAGATTTGGGTTGATCATGAAAGAGCATGAGGGACTGTGCTGACCTGGACTGGAAAGTGACCGCCCACTGGTGAGAGGGAGGAGCTCTAAAATGGGTAGAAGTCCTGCAAACCAAATAGAATGGGCTTGTGGACACACTGGGCCTGTAGGCAGTCTACAGGTGTAGATAGAAATATGAGTGATTTTAGGGGAAGAGGGAGTGAAGAATCTATTTTTTCTAAACTCTTTATCTTACCCCTTTATTTGAAATGGATTAATAACACTGCCAGATATTATTTACAATCTGCTATTATAATATTCTGCTTTCAAATGTTACCCCACAGAAAAACAAACTATTACTGGAAAGCATCCATGTCATTCAGTTAAATTTCTTATTATGAGTTTCTGCATTATTTAATAAAATGTTCAAACTGTTCACACCTTTTAACTTTTTTTTTTTTTTTTTGCGGAACCGGGGATTGAACTCAGACCCTTGCACTTGCAGAGAAGCGCTTATCCTACTGAGCCATCTCCCCAGCCCCTTAAAAATATTATTTTTGTTATGAATATGTTTGGCCAATTTTTTACATTTTCCATTTCTTCTTCTAATGAATCATACTAATTAGAATTGAAAGCCTGAGGCCTGCTCAGTGTAATGTAACCTCAAGCCCATGCTGTTTAATTTCATAAAGGACTCATAATGAAAAAGAATAATTTAGCTAATCAAATAACAACTTCCTTTTTCCTTACCTATCTTGATTAAGACAGCTGGTCTTCTGTAATCACTCTTTGAGCCTGAGGACCCATTCTGAGGTAGCTATGCCAGTAGCAGAATGCATGGATGGGAACGATTTTGAGCGGAGGAGAGGGATGCCTGCCTTCATTATGGAGCTGGTGGCAGAATGCAGCAACTCAGCATTTTGGGAGCACAGAGAAGCTATAGAATATCTTTAAAAGATGGTGCCATCTGGGGCTGGCAAGATAGCTCAGTGGTCTAAAGTACCTGCTTAGGCAAGCTTAGGCAGGCTCAGGGGACCGGGGTTCGATCCCTGGCACCACAGGCTATGCTAGCCCCTGCCCTCAGGGGAGACTGAGCTGGCAAAAAAAAAAAATGGTAGTGCTGTCAATTTACAATGTTCCTTAACAAATTAAGAGATCTCAAAAATGATAGCATCAAGAGAAATATGGGATTGCACGAAGCATTTACATACAGGTTAGTCCCAAAGAAATGAATTTTAAATGTATTA
Source organism: Octomys mimax (assembly GCA_002564305.1). Lineage (NCBI taxonomy): Eukaryota > Metazoa > Chordata > Mammalia > Rodentia > Octodontidae > Octomys > Octomys mimax. The sequence continues at coordinate 1,922 of NDGM011008447.1, forward strand.
TTATAAGATAATACATTTCTAACAATATTGAGCATATTCATAGTTAACTCTAAGGGTGTCCTGGGTCCTACTTAGAAACATGAATTAAAGGTTTAAGGTTAAGGCCACATGGGACATACAGGATGGCCATGAGTGATTCCAAGCAATTGGTAATAATTACTTGCAAAAACAATGTAGTATAATGCAAGCATAGTCAAATAAAGGCAAGTAATGCAGACCTTTCTTGCTGTATTTTTTCCAATCCTGTCCTGTGACTAATCCAAGCCGGTCAGCCAATTTCCAAATACTCTGCTGATCTGGAAGTTAAAGCATAGGATGATCAAGAGGACCTGCAGTGTGCCATCCATTGTTAGAATTTTCATGTCTCTGGTTAAGCCACAGCTAGTGTTAGGATTGCTGCAATTCTCAGGACTTTCATGCTGATTCACACTGCAGCTGAACTTACTACACACATAGCCAGATATTTTCTGAATTTATCTACCTCCCAAATCCAAAGCTATAGGGAAGTAGCTGTCTTTGCATTCTATCTATTTTTATACATGTGACAAATAGGTTGAATGAAATAGAGTAATTGGGGAAAAGGAGGCACTATTGGTAGACCAATAAATTGACCTCCTAAAATGGAAACTACTCTTGAGTTATTTTAGAAATACTTAGATTAATTAAATTCGCATCTCTGAGTTTAAGAAAGTATGTGTGTTTATGTATGTATCTGATAGCAAGAATTTAAAATTAAAAATGTTTTTCCAGATTCTAGCCAATGCTTAGCTCTTATCACAAAACCTGTGGGTACTGTTGATGCCAAGGCTGACAGAGTAATCAATTTATTTTTTTTCCCTTTTGGAATGGAGCCATTTTCTATCATGAAATGAGGCTGCCTGGAAAAGTAGTAAAGTTGCTGACCACTCTCTGAAGCCACATCTTTCACGACTGTGATTTTAAATTTTTATTATTGTAAAAAGTTTGCTGTCATGTCTAAGCTAAAAGGCTCTTTAAAAAAACTGAATTTGTATGAAAAGAAATGCAGAAATGTATCTAACTTACCTCAGTCTCCCTGATAGGCCTTTGCAGCTTTTAACTCTGTGAAGGCTCCTTGCTAAGTGCGTTACTGAGACACTTTCATGCCACTGTCACAGGAAGAGAGTGGGTAGGATATGGTGTGTGGTGGTAGTGGTGAAGGGGGAGACCCTGCTCACCCTAATTTATAGGAAGTCCTGTCATAGGAATGGTGTCTTCCTGTAAAGTGGTCAGCTAGTCTCCCAGGATAATCTTCAGGTTATGGGATGCATATTTGGCGGGAATCAGGCAGATGAGTTGTTGCCACTCAGTTGGTGGTGAGTGCATGGGGAGGCAGACTCCTGCTTGCTAGTCTGTCACATATTTCATGTGGCTGATTAAAGTGGAACAAATAGGGCTGCTCATCCATTCTTATTTAAAGGGACATTATCTGTTTCTGCTGTGTTCTGATGTGTCTTTGTTGCAGAAAATAGAAATTCTTTTAGCATTTCTGAGATTTTTTTCATCTTTAGTACTTGGTTAATTTTTAGAATTCAAAGTGATTTTGTCTTAAGTATAGAAAGTTGTTGTTGAGTTCTAAGACTATTTTATGTATGTGTGTTGCCACCCCTAAAGATTTCCCTGAATAATGTAGTGGTAAACTGTTATGAACCCTAGCTGAACATGTTTACATTTACAAGCACATAATTTAGTAGGCTTTTTTTTGGTGACACTGAGCTATGCCCATTCATCCATTCATCCATTTATTATTTTTGAGAGAGGGTCTCACTGACTTGCTGACTTGCCCAAGCTGAGCTCAAACATGGCATCCTTGTGCCTCAGCCTCCCATAGTGCTGGGATTACAGGTTTAAGCTGCCATGCCTGGCTGGCCCTGTGCTTTTAAAGTAAGAAATAGAAGGTTTTTTGTACCCTTTGTTCATAATTTTTTTATGAACCATAGTCTATGGTGACCATTATGTGAAAAATATTCAGATTTTTTGGTTCAGTCTTCCAAACTTCCAAGCAGAACCTCTCTTCATCCTAGCATCCTCTAAGGATTTAGCATCCTAAAAATTTAGGCTTCAGATTGTAGGAGAGGTTTATGAAGTTCACATATGCATAGGCTAAACAGTGTTAAATTTCTAGGAGGCAGCAATCAACTTATTAATATATTCAGCAAGTATTTCAATGTAAAGTTTTATGTTTTTCTTTTTTTTATCTGTAAGAATTCTCTTTATTAAGTTACTTTATTTTTATTTATTTATTTATTTATTTATTTTATTGTATTGAGAAACAAATATCAAAGAGGCAGTTTCAATCAAATTGGTCATATTATCATAATTTAGGTTGCTCAAACTAGCTTTTTAGCTGCTCATCATATATTTGTCTTATTGTAATTATATAAGCTACAACATGAGATATGTTCTGAAATTCACTCTTCTGTACTTTCTGAGCTTGGTATAAAGCTAAGAGTACTAAAATCTGAAGGCAACGCCTGGTGCGCATAGTGTCTCTCTATGGTTTTAGGATCAATCCAGAGGGAGGAAGTTCTGGAGAAAGCTCCCCTTGGCTGAATTCTGCAAGTTTCCTCAGAAACACACTTATACCTGAATTCAGGGGAGTTCCTCTTGAGAGTGGTTGCTCTCAAGGCTCCAGTCAAATGAGTTTAAGGGCATACATAAAAGCTATAGTTTTGTTTTATACAAAGCATAAATGACTACAAAATGCATAGCCAGCTATGTCGTGTGTGTGTGTGGGTGACTGCCTTGTAGACAGACTTGCATACTACTAGAATGATCTCTACCATTGTTAGAAATTATATTCCAAGCATAATTTATGCTGTGTTTAGTAAACACCACTGGAATTATTTGAAATCACAGCTTTCTTTTGAGTCATATCCAAGGTCATCTTATTTTTGATCCATACCTCAAACCATTCTCTTCAGCCTCCTGTTGTGTTGTCTTTATACGAGAACATGTTACACCTAAGAGTCCTGAGAGCTAGCAGAACCCACACAGGGGCTGCCATGTCCTAATGCTTCTGCACCCACCACATGTCAGGACTGAGTCCCTAGATTGAGTCATTGTTCTGTCCACACACCAGTGGTTCCCTCTCCCCAGGCACTATCACGGTCAAACTGGATCTGCAGGTAGAAAGGTAGTGTGTCCAGGGTTCTCTACAAATAGAGATGACTGCACAAAGCCAGCACCTGGAGTTACTACACATTTGTAGCCAGACCCCTCGCTGCTTTTGCGGCGTAAAGATCTCAAATGGAAGTGTAGAGCAGTAATTTGAAAGGACTGCCGAAGGGATCGGAGCATCCACAGACACTACTTAGAAAGTGAGTCCAGATGCTCTTGCTAAGAGGCTGGCTGTGGTTCCTGCCTTGCCCATTCATCCATGTGCAGAACAATTCCTGTAACACACATTGATTGATTGAGAATCCGTTTCTGCTCAGAAGGAGCTGGCCACAAGTGTCTACGCTCTCTCTCTCTCTGAGAACTGGTGAGGGGCTGGCCACTGCTCTTTGTTTTTGTGTGTATGTTTTAGGTGAACCTAAATAAAAGGAAAGATTAATTCATTGTAAACCTTAATCTTTGGAGCATATAGTTGCAGAGAAAAGTAAAAAGACTTCTCAGATGTTTTTAAAGTTCATAAATTACCGAAAACATCTAAAATTCTAATTTTCAGAAAAAATTAAAATACCATTATGACACCTTACCACAGAGAGTAAATTTCTTAATTTTGAACTATAAGAATCTGTACTAGTTTTTACAATTAGGTGAAACCAAGAAACTATATGCTAGGGATACATATAAAATTAAGCTATTTGGTAAACTGCGAAATCATGCTATGGCAAAAATTTTGTATCCCCCGGACTTGGAGGCAGTTGGTCCATTGGTTAGGAAAAGCCCAAGGGAAGCATGAAGACCCAGAACTGGTGGGAGGGCAGAGCAGGGCCTGGCTCGTTGCTTGCTTCAGCTTTGCGGCCAGTACAGAAGAGGGCTAAAGATCAGGCCTCCAGCAAGCAGCTGGATGTTTTCTGTTTTGCTATTAATTTTATTTATTATTTTTAGCCTGTAATGGTCACATAAACATTTAAACTTATTTCTTTATATTAATACATTTAAGGTATGCATAACAAATGCATTCATTATAGGAAATTTTTACCTGTACATGATATAACTTGATTCTTGTTTTTTTCCCGATTTCCCTACCCTTCGCTTGAAATAGAAGACAACAATATTTTGTTCTATAAAATTTGCCTCCAAATATACCAAAAAGAAGAAACTGGATCTTTTTTGGACTTGAATGACAGAGAATAATATTTCTTAACCAAAAATAATGTCACTTGAATTTAATGTTAGTGAAACTTTAAGTAACTTAAATTTCCTGAGTATTTTATTTAAAAAGATTTGTGTTTCTTATCACAAAGCTTCCCAATGTAAGCAGTGAAGACAGAAGTGTCTTGGATTCTGTGTGCCTCCCTCCTTTATGGACCATATTATTGCGTATGAAAATTTAAATAGCTTAAATTTCTTGAGCATTTTATTTAAAAACGTGACTTGCATTAACCTTAAAAAAAAAAAATTTAAGACAAACCTGGATAAACAATGAGCTGTTCAAAGGAAAGGAAGCAATTACTTTTCAGAAACAACATATATCCTTCTCCGTGGTCTCTGGCAGTGTTTTCAAGTCTGATTTGATCAATAACCTCACAGTAGTGGCAGATATAGAAAAAGAATAAATGTTTATCACACTTGTAAACATCTAAGGCAAAGCCGAAGTGTTTGCTGAAAAGGTAACATTCATTCTTGAATTTCCCCAAGGGTCAGATCTGGAGGGGCCTTTGCTGCTAGATTTGTAAGGTTGGGTATTAATGACTGAGGTCGGAAGTTACACTAACAATGCATTTTTATTATAAATATCTGTGCATTGTTTCCTGGCAAAGTGAAGCAGGAATTGTGCTGAATTGTCAAAAGGTTTCATTTCTGTGTGGGCAGATGAGACAGATTTTGGCAACCAAAAGGAGGAAAACTAAGTTGCTTATTTAGAACTTCTTAAATATATGTACAAGCCAACAAACATAACCAAGCCCTTAAAAATCATTTCAGCTCTTTAAAAACTGTCTTACTTAATTTACCTGGAGATATTTTTTGGCATTCAGATTGATCAGTAGATCCTAGCTTTTTCAGCAGAAAGATGAATAAATAAGATTATCAGTAGATGAACAAATAACTGCCAACAGTGGGATTTGAAATGTTTCCTAGCAAGAGCTCAAAGAGTTGGAACAGAAAACCATCCTTCCTCTTTTTCAGTTTATTCTCTTTTTTATCATGTGTTCCCTAATTAAATAATAAATCTGTGTATGCATCTGTGTTGAAAACTTACCTGCTTCCTGATTTTAACCTTAAGAGAAGGCATTTTCCTTGATAAGTACAGGAAGGATGAAGAGCAGGGGAGAAGTCACCCTTTTTATTGTGTTGTTTTCCTTACAGTTTCTGAGAAATAAAAATGCAGGAGTGAAGCTCAATTGGGTGTACATTTATGCATCATGAACAGTTTAAAATCTGTGAAGGCAGTGCTAAGTTCATGTTTCAAAAGAAGTTTCCTATCGCAAAGTTTCCCAGTGTGGGCAGTGAAGACAAAAGTGTCCTGGATTCTGTGTGCCTACTTCCTTTACGGACCTGTGAAAGATGGGGTTCAGACCACAGCTTCCCAGGACTCACATTCAGCAGCATCAGGGTGCTGAAGGTCAGCCACTGCCGCCCTTTCAAATGCATATTTGACACTGTAATTATGGACATAATGCAGGACTTTTATAGGTTTTGTTTAATAATATTGTATGTGAATACCCTCCTAAAACATGGAGATAGGCACATACTCCATGACCACCGAGCTATCTCCCCAGGAAAGAATTAAATTTTATCAGCAGATTTAAAGCCGGTGGACTTAAAGGCTTTTATTTTATTTTATTTTATTTTAATCTTTTATTTACTTATTTATTTGGTACAGGGTCTCATTATACAGCTTGGACTCATAGTGATCCCCCCTGTCCCAGGCTCCCCAGTGCCAGGATTATAGGCATGCACCACCAGGCCTAATCTCCGTAGCTAGCATGTCGCACCTGGGGTTCCCAGGCCGACACAGCATGTAGTACAGGGTAGAACCTGGGTCCTGCGTTTGCCGGGCAGGCGCTTAGACCACCGAGCTATTTCCCCAGCCAATTTAGTGGCTTTGAATTACTCATTCAACTTCTATTACTCCTTTGCATATGCTGTTTGCTTTTATAGCCCCTCTGACAGAATTAAATTAAATAATGATGAATTGAAGCTAGGATGACTGTTTCAATAAGTTAGTCGTGAAGTAATGCATGTGACTGTGGAAATCTTTGTAAAATGTCATTCATTATACAAAAGCCAGTCACTAAAAAATAAAATTTACTAAATTGTGTATGTAGACATTAATCTTACCCAAGGAACATTTTTTTTTTAATTGGGAGAGGGGTATGGATTTGAAGGTGGCCATTTATAACAAAGAAATATATGAGACTATCCTTATAAAATGAGGCAATATCTTTAAAATGTAGACATATTAAGTATTTGAGAAGTTGCAGGCCTTTTTGATTGGTCCAAGTTTGTGATAGTATATTAAAATACTTAATAGCTGAAGAAAATAAGCTTAACAACAATTTCCCAACTACCAATGTGCATGTCATATAAAAGGCATAATTTATCAGTACTTAAAGATGTCCTCTGAGTGAAGTTAAGAGTTAGGAGACTATTCATAATTTTGTATTAAAAAGTGGCTTGCAGAGAATGTCAGTGAAACAAAACCTTGACACTATAATTCTTCAATTTGAGGTGAGAAGTCATAGTAAATAAATAACAGAGTTCAAAGTCTTTTCATATTCCTCAAAATCTATCTGAGCTCTTTATTTTGTATGTATTAGATTAAAAGAAACCTGTTGAAGATTTAGGATTGAAGTGGGGTGTTTTTGAGTATAGTTTTAAGTAATTGTTGGGTAGTAGAGATACTAGAGAAATATTTTAATAATAACTAGACATTAAGAAGCAATGTGTTTGAAGTGGTGATTATGTGTGAAACTTCAGTTGGGCAGAACAAGGAATCCATACAACTCTTTTAAGCCATTTATTCTGAGATGACTAAAATAATGGAAAAGGGAAGGAAAAACTCCTCAACCTTTTTCCATAGGGTCAGCTCCTATATTAGTTTGGGCCATTCCAGCTCTTGAAAGATGTCTAAAAGAAATGGCTCAGAAAACAAAAAAAAATGATGTAGACTGGAGGATCAACCTATGCAGAAAATATTTTCTTTCTGATGTCAGTCAAGAAGAGACACAGATATATTATGGTGGAAAAAAAATCAAGGAAAGATAATCAAGACTAAGGAAGAAAATTTAATATTGTTACCCTATTAGCCCACACAGTAAATTTGACAATACCAGAGGAATGGAAGGAAAATAGAGAAGTGCTAAGAACTACGTACTTACAGCAGAAGTGGTACTGCTGGGGACCTTCCCAAAAGAGTGGAGCAGGCCACAGCCTTGCTAAGGGCAGTTCTTTGAGCAGTATGAAGCTCTGTTTCCTGGCCGCTATAGTTTCTCTGTGTTGCAAAATTTCATCTACTTTAGTTGCATTTGGAGCCGAATTACCTGAGGAAGTTTCCTATCTCTGGACCTGCTCAAGTGCTATATATAGCTGGCTGGCAGACCGTGGTGTCCTGTGCGGGACAGCAGGCTGGACATCCATATCCCAATATTTGTAAAGTATAATATAGAGACGTGGTATAGAAGCATTTAGAGAGGATATTAGTAAACAAATTAAGGATGTTTTAAGAAGATGTACTAGTTTTGTATTTAATTAATTAGACTTAACATTTATATTTTTCAAAGACTGCCATGCAACAAAATTGAGTGGCCAAGGAGAGAAGGCTTCACATTTGTATTGTTTCATGTCCTGTTTTTCTTGATGAATAATAAAGAAGCTATCCACTAAGAATGTTACAAAAATATTAATTTTTTTCTTTCTTAATTGAATATTGGTTTGGTTTTCCATGCTCTGTTATGGTTGTAGGCTTAATTAGATGTATCACATTCTTCCATAGACACATTTATTTTTCCCTTGAGCTACTCATATTGTTCCTTAGTGCTTTGTGATTTTTCCTTTTGGAAGAGGATTAGCCTGTTGAAAATTGGTAAACTCACAGAACAACTAATTAGCGGTAGCACTGTGCCCCAGCTTACAGCGACAAGGAATGCCCTTTTAGAACTATGTTGACACATACCTAAAATGTGAGTGCATTGTTTTCTAAAAACTTCACTATTAGTTCCAGCACTCTGCTATTTATTATTTCTTAATACATTTTTGGTATAAAATCTATAATTCTTAAAAGTTTATATTTATAGATCCTGGATTTTTTTTCTTTTTTCTTTTTTACTTTTTTAGATCTTTTATCTTCTAAATTGAGTATAATACTAATGGCTAATGAAGATGTAAGTTTAGATCTAGGTCTTGAAAACTTTTATAAAGTTAAAAATAGTTTGGATAAGCAATTTTGAATCAATAGCCACTATTGAGAGTTGAACAAAAACAAAAGCTTCTATGAAAAAAGAACCATGGCCTATCCAAGTCTGTTAGAGAATGATGAGCCAAAATTCAAGGAAAAGAAAGCGTAGAGCTCATTTACAGGAAAGGTGTCCTTATGAGAAACGGTAGGTTGTGGTTAAGGTTCCCCAAAGGACAGAGAGGGAACACTCTACTTTGAGACCTGTTGGAAATCCAAAATGCCTCCCAGACAACAGCCATTTAGCCTCGGGCTGTAAGTAGCTAGCATTTTGCCTGTCCGTTTCTCAGGGCTTCCAGGCAGTAGCAACTAAGGGATCTCACAACGCACTCTTTTATAGTGTATTTTTCTATACATACATATATGTAACCACTTTAATGAGGCATAGTACACAAATAATAAATTTATTTGTTGAAAGCATGTAGTTTGGGGCTGGCGAGATGGCTCAGTGGTCTAAAGCACCTACTTGGAACAAGCTTGGCAAGGCA
>NDGM011008448.1:0-11429 GCA_002564305.1 Octomys mimax
GCGCAACCCAGCAAAGCTGCGCTGTGGTGGGGAGGGCAGGGCTCACCAGGTGGCTGTGGCTGTGCGGTATCTGCCTGCCTTCTGCGACCCCAGAGCACACGCACAGGTGAGTCTTATCAGCAGACAGATTCAGTTTGGTTTTTTTCAAGAACTTCTGCCTTCAAGTCGGGCAAGCAGCTCAGTCCCAGCCTCAACCCTAGAGAAGCCACTACACATCACCCCCCGGTGCACAAGAGACCCGATTTTCTCACCACCAAGGTCATATACTGAGGAGTCTCCAACATCTCACTGCTGAACCTTGGATCAGGAACGCTCTCCCAAAGACTCAGTAGTCTCCTGGGATGGTCAAATAGCTCAGTAGATCAAAGTGCCTACAAGCAGGCACAGGGGTCAGGGGTTTGATCCCCAGGGTCTGCTGTGTCGGCCCCACCCTCAGGGCACACTGAGCCAGCAATTGAGACTGGGCGTGGTGCTGTGGGCCTGTAATCCCAGCTTTTGGGAGGCTATAAAACAGGTGCATCACTGAGTCTGATCTAATAGTGAGACCCTGAACACCCTGTAGGCCTTTCCCTAAAAATACAAAAACAAACAAACAAACAAACAAACAAATAAACTTGGTCTCCAGGATGGAGATCTTGGGAGGGAGTGCCAATTTTAAAAGGTGGGGTTGGTAGCAGGTCTTTAGGACACTGGTGGGCATGCCCAGAAGGAGGGCAGTGGAAGCCCAGCTACTTCCCCTGCTCTTCCCATGCCTGGCCAGATGTAAGCAGCTTGCTCCACCCCGGGCTCCCACCACGAGCACTGTAGCACGCTTGAGCAGCGGGGGCCTCCATCACTGACCGACATTTCTGTAACTGAGCCGAAGTATACTTTGTAGATGAGTTGATCAGCTCGAGAATGTGTTCTGTCTATAAAGTAGCCCCTGCAGAGGAGAACCCTGCGGCCTCCTTCCTAGAGGGAGAGGTTTGCAGAGCCGCATGTGGAGCCGAACCCAAGCGCTTCACACCCACTTGGTCCTCTGCTCAGAGTGGCACCAGGTCCCTCACGTGTGCTTAAATTTTCACATCCATGGGCCGTGCATTCCCTGCAGGTGGCAAATTTTGCGTCCATCAGGACGCGGTAGAGAAATCCCCGGGGGTAGGGATAAAGGAGAGGTCTAGAGATTTCATTGCTGAATTTCAGGCTACGGTGAAGTCATTCTCGCTTGCGTGTTTTCCAAGGAATGCCTTGCAATATTGAACCCCTCTGGGGCCCGGAGGGGCAAATCTGCTTATGTGTTATTAGCCTCCCTCCGAGGGAAGTGAAGCTGTAGGCTCGCCTCTGCACCAGTCCAGAGACTTCTGGTCCCTCCATCTGCTCTCGAGCTTCCTTAGTATCGAGTGCATTTCTCGAGGCTGCCCAGGATTCTGCTGATCTCTTTGTCCTTCGGGGATAATGCCTTTGTCATCCATTTGCTGTCCTTTTAGTGAGATTTGTGAGAGGGAGCAGAGGTTAATGCACATTTTCAATCTACGATGTCTGACCAGAGCCCATAATAGATTAAAATGATTAGTACGTCAGGAAGGTGGGGAGTGGAAGTGAGAGAGAAGTTTGAAAGAGAAATGACCACCTTTTGAAAATGTCTAATTTTTATAATGCATGTACTGTCCACTCTCATTGCTGTAGGTGTGTGCACGCGTGTTCATATAGAATAGTATGAGATGGGGTAAGAATATTCGCAAAATGGTAGCGCGTGTTATCTCAGGGTGGTGCGTTGTGAAGTGCTACAGTTTTCAACATTGCTTGATAAAATGAAAACTAAATGGCTAAAGAATTTCTGCTCATGGCTAAGAAGGCAAGAGGGAGCATCTACGAGAATCCAAATGCATTTCTTGGTCACTTCCTCCATGAAACAGTCGTACAGAGACACCAAAAAAATATGAGTGACACTGTCATTGAAATACGTGTTACGGGGAGAAACTGAAATGAGGTATGGGAAGCTGTGAGGTATGGGAAGCTGTGAGGTATGGGAAGCTGTGAGGTATGGGAAGCTAGGAAAACAGTGTTACACTCAAACTCTGAAATGCCAGGTAGCCGTTTCGGAAGATGATGTAGGTCCGGGCCCTGGCATGGGAGACGGCCATGTTAAGTAAACATCGCCTGGATATGGTGCATGTGCTGTGATGCCATTTATAAAAAAAATATAATAAATATAAATAAATAAATAAAAGGAAGTGGCCAGGAATCTTCCCCAATTACTGGACACGTCTTCCCCTGGATTTATACATTCATCCATGGGTATGGCAGAGATTACAAAAGGATATAGCAGCGACGCAACACCTTCTAGAGCTTTCAGGGGCGTGAGCGGCCAGCTGAGCGTGTGTGCTGGAGGTTTGCCCCCGCTGGGACATCACAGCTGAGACAAGTGAGAGGGGCAAAAGGGTGGCGACTGGTGCTTAGAGTGGGCTGGGTGTGGTGGGCTTCTGCTCTTCATGTGCGCCTTGGTTTTTTTCACTAATGTATTAAGGTAGTACTTATGTAAAGGAGAAGATTTAATTATGGGCATAATTACATGCATAGGTTAATTGCATGCTATGCATTCTTTCGTTTCCTTTTCTTTTCTGAGAGAAGGAATCAGGGCTGTGATTCCACCTTTCCAGTGCCCTTCCGGCCCCTGAGCAGCCTGCCTGCCCGCCTTTCCAGATTCCCACGACTCGCAGACGGAGGTCCCTCTGGCAGGCACGGCTTTGGTTTGGCTCCTCTCCAGGGAGGGACTAAGCAGAGGCCCCTGTACTTGTTCCTTTTATTCTGTTGAGGCCATAAACACTCACCTTGAAGGAACCAGAGAAGAAGATGGCAGAAGACTCAGCACTGGCCTGGATGTGGCCTCTCGGTCATTTCTCCTCCGTAGCTTGTCTTGGGCGCACAGGCTCAGGCAATGGCTTCCGAGGCTGAAGGAACTAGTAGGTGAAGAGATGGCTGCTCGGGAGAATTCTGTCTGACCTGGCTCATGTGCACTCCTCACCCTGTCCCCAGGGTAGGTGCCAAAAGGGCCACACGGGAGGGAGTTTCCACCACAGTCTGTTACTCAGGTGACCAGGCTGTTTTTCTGCAGGTGGCCTCATTCATAAATTTAGAGTATTTTTTGATGTTCAAATCTAGACCTAATCCAACACTGATTGGTGGACATCAGGTTCAAAGTTATACCCATTCCGCTTCCCGCGATGCTGGCTGCACAAGTCCCAGCAGGTCAAGGACCGTGGTGAGGGAGGACAGTCAGGGTCTCACAGCTCCCAGCCAGAGAGCCTTGTCCCAGAGCCTTCTGAAGCCACAGAAGTGAGCCAGGAGGGGCAGGGCCAGGAGGATGAGGAGCAGCGAGGGCAGGGCTGGTGGTCGCCCTGGGAAGTGTTTGTTAATATTGTGTTCCTGGAACAAAATACCCGACATACAGAGGCTAAAGCAGGAAGTGTGTTTCAGTTCAGGGATTCAGAGTTTCAGCCCATGGATTTACCTGGCTCTGAGGCAGAAACCTCACAGCGGAAGGGTGTGGTGGAGGAAGCTGGTCAGCTCACGGCGTCCAGGAGCCGGAAGCCGAGGGAGAGACGGCAAGAAAGGAAGGGGCTGCTGCCGCCCCCAGCCAGGCCCCTCCTGCTCGCGAGCCCGTTCAGCGTGGACTCACGAATGGGCTCATCGGTTGACCAAGCCAGTGCGCTCAGGATCCGGTCGCCTCTCCAGGCCCTGCCTCTGAGACTCGCTGAGTAGAAGTGGTACATGAGTCTTTGAGGAACGGCCCACATTCAAGCTATAACCAGAAGCCCGGGTGCCCCTGTGGAGTCTTAGGTGGGGCCCTATGAAGACCCTCTGACAGCTGAACTGCGACAGACAGACAGGGCAGGGATACAATAGATATTGTGAAAGGGAAAGGAACTGTTCAAAGGGAAGGAACGACTGGGCTGCGGGAAAGGAGGAAAGAAAGAAGGAAGAGAGGGAAAAATATATATGTATGTACACAGGATGGCTTGGATAATTGTCCTGCTGATTTCTGCTGGTCTATTGAGAGGAACACTTAATGCCTTTCACTTCTTTTTAATTTTTTGATCAATTTTTCATGCTTATATCGAGTCATCTGCACAACTAATTTGAAGACAACAATATGCAGTATAACAACCATTGTTGAATTTATATAATTTTGTTTAGTGACATTCTGTATAGTTTTAAAAATTTTTTTGCTATTTTTTTATTATCTTAAAAATATTGAATGAGGGGCCGGGGAGATAGCTCAGTAGAATAAGCGCTTTCCTGGCAAGTGCAGGGGCCTGAGTTCAATCCCTGGTTCCGGAAAAAAAAATAATAATAATGCACAAAGCAATAGGCCTCTACTTACTGTTTTTGGCAGTACTAGGGAACAAACCCAGAGCCTATACTGTTTGTTTTGTTTGTGAGATAGGATCTCACTAAGTCGTTTCATCGTCCAGGCTGGGCTGGAACGTGTGATCCTCAGCTTCCCAGAGTGCTGAGATTCCAGACCTGTGCTGCCTCCTCCAGATCTAGTGCTTTGATGTAGCATATGTCCATAGAGTATAGTTGCTCCTCGAGATATGATGGAATTGCCCATCATAAACTGAGAATATCATTCGAGGAAAATGTACTTTAACCTCACAGCTCACACGTAACACACACACTGTAGAATCCCAGCCGTCTCCCCTCTTGATTATGGGACTGAGCAGAAGTATGGTCTCTACTGGCTGCCTATTGCTTTCATCATATGGCTAAAAAGTCTTATGTCAAGCTGCAGGAAGTCTACACCAATGCTAAAGAGAACCTCATTGGTTCCTGAGGTACCTGTTATAGGTACCTTGTATCTTGATGTGCCCCCCAAACTTTTGTGGTCATAGGCAGGGAGTTTTAAACCTGGCTGGGCTGGATTAGTATGTGTGATGCAAGAATTAATGATGTGAAGCTGGGATTAAGGATGTGATGCTGAGATTAAGGGTATTACCCAAAAGGCAGGTGGCCTGGATAGAATACAAGGGACAGAAAGAAGCTGCCTTGCTACTTTGCTGCTTTGCTGCCTTCTGCCTGCCATGGACCATTTCCTCTCCGCAGCGCCCCTTGCCATGCCCCACCTCCTCAGCACAAGCCAACTGTGGGCTGAGACTTCTACGAATGGTGAACTGAAATGAACCTTTCTCTTTATTTTTGCACTGAGAATCAAACTCATGACCTTGCGCTTGCTAGGCAGGCACTGAGCTATATCCCTGGCACCTTTGGGTGTCAGTACTTTATCTCAAAAATGAGAAAAGTAACTAAGACAACACCACCACAGTCTGCTGGCTGCACCTACTGTCATCTGCTATCTGCCCTCCTTGAGTCCTTCACTTTAGATGGGGCTGGAAGTGTCTCTCTCTTCCCTTGACCAGCTTACCCCACCTCAGCCCAGTCTCCCCTGGACTCACTGCCATCTCCCCTGCCAACTTGCTGGGAAGATTTTTGCCTAGTTCTGTTTCCCAGAATCCCTGACAGAGGAAATCAGGGTCTCCTTGGGGAACTTTTCACTGTTGAGAACCTGTGAGCTGAGCTGCTGGAGATGGGGTGGGGTGGGGTTAATTCAGAAAGAAGGACCTCTGATGCTGCTGCTGTTTGTTTGAGAAACTGCAGGCTCTGTATCATTCTACAAAGCACAATCTCTGCTGCCATGAAGCCCCATTTCTGCCAAAGAGAAGTACATATAAAATTTATGTGCAGAATAAAGCCACTGCTCTACTGTGATAGTGTTGCCTGCCAAATGCAGTCATCACTTGCCATTCAAGGGGAATTTAGACTAATCTGTGGATGCTTATGATCTATATCATAAGCCCAGGGACCTTACATAAAATGGTGTGGTATTTGAATAGAACCAGCACACATCCACCTGTGTATTTTAAATCATCCTTAGATAGCTTGTAATACATAATACCATGTAAGAGATACATACATGGTTATACTGTCTTGTTTAAGAATAATGGTAAATCTAAAAAGTCTACACATCTTCAGTGAGAGTGCTTTTCAAGTGTCTCTAATCCATAGTTGGTTGATTCCACTGATGTGAATTTGAGGACCAAGTGAGTATGGCCCTGGTTGTCTAGTGTTGTAGTTGGAAAGGCAATGGAAGCCGCCCGGGGACAGCAGGTAGAAATACCTGAAGTGGACCAGCTCTGTTGACTGAGGTCATACGTAGTAGCCCAGGCCATATTCATCATGTCCACTGCTGTGGCAGGAGCTGCTGGTTCCCACAAAAGATACCGTGTTTGCCAACTGATGCCTGCATCTGAATCTCCACTGTATCTTTCAATCTATCATTTCTTTTCATTTCTCATGTCTGTCCCTCTCCCTCCTTCTCCTTGCATGATGACCCGCAGTCTGTCCTTTACATGTGTTTGGTCAGCACCCTGTGTTCTCAGGTCCCATATCTGCAGGTTCAACCAAAAATGAATGGAAAATATTAAGACATAGTGTGTCTGTGTGGAGCATGTACAGAGATAATTTTCTTGTCTTTATTTCCTGAGCAGTTTGGTACAATACCTACTTTCAGAGCATTTACATTGTGTAGGTATTGTAAATCATCTAGAGACTCTTTAAAATAAAAAATTATATGGCAGATATATGTAGATTTTATGCAAATATCATGTCATTATACATAAGGTCCTTGAGCATTTTTGGATCTGGTATCTGACCGCTATGTACGAGTACAGAGGGATGAATGTGTGTTGGTCTGTCAGGACCTAGAAAGCCTTTCCTAATTTGGGGCCAATGAATAGCAAAGTCTCGAAGTGGCAGCACCCAAAGAAAAGCCAGAGCTGGGAGAGTGGCAGGAAGTTTCTTCCGTGAGTGCGAACACGCTGCTTCTAGAAGTGGGAGGCCTGAAACCTCTTGGAAGCACAGAGATCGCTTGAGTTCATGTCATTTGTTGCTCTTCTAGAAACCTCCAAGCCCCCAACGGTGGGAAGACTTAACTTCACATTAAGCCCAAATGTCATTACCCTCATTCCATTCCCTGGGCTTAAGCTTCCTGTATGCCAGAGCATCCTAAATCAGGATTAAAGACAAGCCTCGGGGGCCAGCAAGAGCTGAGCCCATAAACAGAAGCCGGGAGCACCTGTACAGAGAAAGCAGCCAGCATTATCCTGCAGTGCACACGCGGCCCCAGCTGGCTGCCCACCTGCCCCTGTGTCACAGGACCAGAACAGACAGGTGGCCCTGCTCCACAAGCCTGCATGTTAGGCGGGGACTTGGGCTCAGCACAGGCCCTGCCACGTGGAGCTGAGGGGTCTCGGGCAGGGTTCCCTCCTCAGAGCTGGAAGATCCCTGTGTGGCCTTTTGCCTGGTAACTGAGTAGCAGTCCTTGTAGACTGTAGAGTGCCTCATGACTAGAGGCCTTAGGCATGGCTGCTGTGATGGAGGCTTGAGGCTGGTGGACTAGCTGCTTTCACTGTGGCAAGTCCGGGTGCAGCTCTGCAGAAGCCTTCTGATATTCTCTTCATGTAGCCGGTGAGGGCTTGATACTAGCCAGGAGGGAGGTCATTGCTAGGATTCATGGTGTGCTGGTATCCAAGGCTGAAGGGGACTACCAGGGAGATGGTACCCGGTCTATGTGCCCCACACCTCCCTGTAGCCAAGAGCTCTGCCTTGGGCTTCGTGCCCTGGGCGTCCCTGGCGCCACTGGACTCGAGCTCTGCAGGATGCCCTGCTCTAGGAGGGAGCAGACAGTGCCCAGGCTGCCCTTGGCAGTTGCCTTTTATCTGGGGCGGCTGTGCCTTCAGTACAGTTGTCCTGAGAATGGTAAGCAGCGCTAGGAGAGCTGGCCAAGGCCTGGTCCTCACGCAGTAGTTCACAGATCTTTCTTCCCCGCACTATCTGGCTTCCTCCAAGCCCTGGGTGCACTATGTCACATCTTGGGTCTCCTGACTTAGGGTGCTGCTGCCTACCTTCCTACTCTCAGGTCAAGAGTGGCGTAGGGACTGAGGATGACCTGTCAGGCCTCTGTAGGCCCTGTACCATGTGCACGTTGTTTCACTTCCGTGGGACCATGTCTCTGGCCCAGCCGCTGTGCTGCAGCCCCAAGGCAGTGTGTATGGGAGAACTTCCAACAGGTTGTCTGAGGATGGCCAAACTCGTCCCTCATCCCCCAGTGCACCATAAATGACAGGACTCCTGAGTGTGCAGAGCCACTTCTTCCGGGGACATGTCTCCTCGAGGCAAGGTTCAGGGTGAGACTTCATCTGTGGAATCAAGTGTGGACAGAGTCGTCTTGTGTGGCTCTGATCCTGAAGGATGCCCCACACCTGAGCGGCTTGGCCCAGCCTGGGTGCCAGCAGTGGTGGTAAGGTCTATGAGGCAGAGCCTAGTGTGAGGGTGCCAGGGCACTGGGGTGTGCTCTGGAGGGAGCTGGTGGGACCCTCGCTCCACCAGCTTCTCAGCCACCATGAAAACCCCTGGAAGCACAGGACACCCCTGCCACAGCTTGGGCCGCTAGGATCCAATATTACGGACTGTGGCAAAGCCATCAGACTTACCAGACTACAGGCCAGAATTTTACTTTCAGGGCGTCACCAGGGTTGGTTTTCCCCAGGGAGGGCTCTCTCTGGCTGACAGATGGCAGCCTTCTCCCTGTGTCTTCTCGTGCTCTTCCTCAGTGTGCATCTTCATCTTCATCTCTTCTGGTAGGGACAGCACGGCTCAGGGACCCACAACTCATATTAACCCAACTATAACTTCCAGAGCTGTATTTCCAGAGACGCCCGAATAGAGGCATGGCACTTCAGCACAGATCTCAGGGCACCATACGTCCCTGGGAGAGGCCCCCTCTCACCGCAGCCCTGTTGCGTGAGTCCTTCTGGACCTGGTTCCCCATTTGCTGCTCTGCCAGGTTGAGTTCCTGGGGATGTGCAGCGCTCTGCGTGCCGTCAGAGTGGGGGTCCGTGTTGGCCCAGGGGCAAGTGGATGAGTGTGCTACTGGGAGGAGATATGGTGCTCAGAACCTGCCTTCCTAGCATCCCAGGTGGGCTGGGAAGCAGACAGAGCCTGCAGCGGGCGGGTGGAGGGAAAGCTCATCCGGCTCAGCCCAGATGCCCCTCTGAGGCTACACCACAGTCTGAGTCTGGGATCCTAAAGCCCAGGTCTCCTTCCAACCCCATCTTTAGCCTCTAAGGAGGAGCACAGGGCACCTACAGGGGCCTTTGCGCCTGCTTTATAACCACTGGGTGTTCTAGGCCACTCCTCCTCACACTTCTCACTTTCTTGCTCCCCCACCCCCAGCTGCAAGGACCATTTGTCAGCGTTGAGCCAGTGAACACAGCCCCCTCTCATGCTTGTGCACACCGAGGCCAAGGTCAGGGAACACCAGGTCTGTGGGTGGCTGGCCCCCAGCAACCCCTCCTGCTCATCACCTCCTCCCTCTCTGTGTGCTGGGCCTCAGGTGCCTGCAGAAGGGCAGGTCCGGGTGAAGCCCGGTTATGAAGAAAATGAATACAAGCTCACACACGCCCTGTTGGGTGCACAGACTCAGCAGTGACCGTGCATGGGACGGGCCAAGTTTGAGTTTCCTCTGCTTCAGGGCAAACCCATTTCATGAATTCAGAAGGGTCAGCAGGCTCAGCAGCCCCAGTGCAGGGAAATCGGTGCGGGACATATGCTGCTCTGATGTTGTTTTGAGAAATGCTAGCTGTCACGGTGACTTTTCTCTTGTTGCTGGGCCAAAATACTCAATCCCCAAAATTAAGGAAGGAAAGGTTTGTTTAGCTCACAGTTTGTGGAGGTTTCAGTCCGTACTTGGCTGGCTCCAAGGCAGAGTGGCACGTGGCAGAGGGTAGCCGTTCGTGGCCGCAGAAAGACAGCAAGAGCAAAGGGAGGAGCAGCAGCTGTGGCAGCTAGCCAGCCTCTGTCCCTCCCTAATATTGCCTTCAGGCTGCCTGCCCCAGGGTGGCTGCAGCACTCACACCCATAATCCCAGCACTGGATCATGAATTAATCCCAACTCTAGCAGCCCATCCCAGTGACTACATGAGGCTTCAGGGCGGGGGGACACCTAGACACAAACCGTAACACCAGCCAAGCCTCCAGGTCGCCTATCTGGGACAAGTGTTCCCTGAGTGCTTATCATGTGCTGACACACAGCGGGCGCTGTGGGAGGACCCCGGAGCCTGATAGCCAAGGAGGAAAAGGGGGCCGAGGGTCACACAGCAGTGGTCACCTCGCGGGGGGAGGGGAGGGGGGACACGGGCAGTGGTCAGGCTGATTCCACCATGCTTTCCCCTCTGCAGCTCTTTCAGGAGACTGCAAGAGTTAGACACACACACACACACACACACACACACACATTTTTGTGCATGCAAAAATCCACAACACACCCACGTTTTTCTCTGAAGAAACCTGATGACTGTACTCTCTCTGTGAGGAACAACGCCAGTGGAAGAGCTCTTCTGGAAGTCACGACATAATTGGAGCAAACTCTGGGAATGCTGGCTGTTGACACCTGGCCCATTGTTCTTGATCAGATGCGCGAGAAAAACTCTGGAAGGTTCTGGAGGCAAGTGTTTCAGAGAAGGAGCAACCTTGTCAGATTTGCTTTGTTTAACACACGGGAAAACCCACGCTTGGCTGTGGAGACCAAAAGCCACCTGAACTCAGACAACGTGGAGTTGTAGCGCTGTAGAACTGCGGCCCATCTCGCAAGCTTAGATACTGTACGGCTTCGCTTCTCCGAGAAAGCCAAAGCATAAAGAAATGAAGGACCAGAATAAAAGGTAGATTACAGGAAATGGAGATAGATCTTTTGCAAAGGGCAAGGAACTAAGGGGGCAAAGGGGGAAGAAAGGAAGGGAAGGGGACACAAGAGGATTAAGGTGTGTCACGTGGATATGCCAGCACCCCATGAAGAGCACAATCATTATGACTGCAAAGGCGTGCTGATAGTAAAACTCCCAGGAGAGAAAGCAGAAAGGGCAACCAGGGAGTGACAGGTGGGGAGGCCTCTTCTGTGGGTGTCTGCAAGGGGCTCTTGATCTCCCCAACAGCAGCAGGGAGTAGGCTTTGAGTGGGCAGCAGCCTGCCCTGGGCCACCCTGGGCAGTGAGCCCTGCATCTCTTAACCAGCGGGAGCTGCCAGGCTGGAGAAGAGGGTGGGCACCGCTTGGGATGGTGAGGCTGGGAGAGGCTCGGCGAGGGCCTCAGAGTCCTGGCACCAGGGCTGAATCATCGCCCCTGCCCCAGGGCTGGTGCTAGGATGGAGCTGGCTCTCACCTGCCCTGGGCTCTTCCTGCTTGGAGCAGGATCCTGAGCAGCCAGCCCCGGAACAGCACCTTCTGAGGCATCAGGACATAACTGGGGGTGACTGAGGAGCTGAAGAGAAGCCCAGATCAGATCTGCGAGTCTTACCAGCAACACTGAGGAAGAAGCTGGGAGGCCGCACCAGCT
>NDGM011008455.1:0-23568 GCA_002564305.1 Octomys mimax
TTTGTTTTGAAACTGTCTAATTGCTATTTGTTTATCAATAAAATTATGAGAAAAAAAAGAATACATGAGACGTAACTCGCAGTGAACCCCCTCGCTGCTCCACATCACACACTTCTCATTCACGGGTGAAAACTGCCTGTGTTCCTGTGACAGGGCACCCACAGTTACAGAAAGTAATCATCTAATCCCTGCAACATGAAAAAAGTGGCGAAGGAAAGTCAATAGTGACAGTATACAAATGGTCATTGTCTGCACAGCCCAGCTAACCAAACGGACAGCAAGTTCAAGATGAAAGGCAACGTACACTGGACTAAGAATGTTTTGGAGCCGTTTATGTTCTGTGTTTGAGGAAATGAAATCTTTTTGTTATGCCTTGTGTCTAGACATCCCCAAGATCCTTCTGCAGTCATGGAGGGCGCGGATTTTCAGAGGTGGGTGGATCTCGGATGTGCGGTGCTGGAATCAAGCGTGTGATCTAGGGATTAGGGATTCCTCAGTCCCTGTGTGAGTGCTACTTGCCCTCAGGATGGGTAATGTGGAATATGAGGGACAGAAAAAGAGCATACATGGGCACTTACTGGTTCACTGGTTTGCGGCCTCTGCGTGCTCTGCTTTGCCGTGGACTGACTCCTTGCAATGCCCCTTGGCCATACCACCTTATCTTGAGGGTAGCCAACCATGTACTGAAACTTCTGTAAGTTGTGAGCTTTAAGAAACCCTTTGTTCTTTAATTTTTGGTGTCAGGTATTTTGTCTCAACAATGAAAAACTTTGCCAAAGCACCTTGTAATTTTTTGCAACCTTAAATTTCACTCTAGTTGAGTAAATACGGCATATTTTTGATGAAGATTTAAATTCTACATTTTGCTTAATGGCTCAGTAGAATAAGCACTTCCCTGGCAAGGGCAAGGGCCTGAGTTCAATTCCCAGCTCTGAAAAAAAAAGCTACATAAAACATTGTTTATTATTTAAATTCTAATATTTGCATACATAATTAAATTGCAAATACTCTATAGCTAACATTGAAATGTTATTTAATTAGTCATGTATTATGCTTTGCTTTACTAATGTTTTAAACTATCAGGTTCTTGGGTTAAAATTCATGCTTGTACAGTTTCACTAATCCCTAAGATTCTAAATACATAAAATTTTCATAATGTAGGGAAAAAGAGGAAATTTTATCCATTAATTTTTTTTCTGTATTTTAGGTAAGGGTCTAGAGGTTGTTTAGGGTCTCACTTTAAGATGGGACTCATAGTGATTCTCCTGTTTACAGTCCCCAAATGCTGGAATTACAGGTGCATACCACTACGCCCAGTCTCAATTGTTCTCTCACAGTGCCCTGGGAGCGGGGCTGGCAGGGCAGACCTGCAGATAGAACCCCTGGCTTCTGTACCTGCTTGCAGGCACTTTAATCTGCTGAGCTATTTGGCCAGTCCTTGATATGTTAATTTTGAATCACAATTTTTTATTTAATACTTATTCATAAAAAAAATTATTGTTTCTAGTAGCTAAATTGAAAATAATTCCACCTATACAAATTGAAAAAAATCTAACAAAATTTTGCATATTCTTAAATTAGGAATGTAGCATTAATATTTTACCACTTTCTATATTCCTCCCCCATACTTGTTTTAAATGCACGTACATCTCATATTTATTTACTGTTTGTGAATAAGTTGTAAGCACATTTTCAAATTCTACTAAAAGTGCATCTAAATCCTAAGAATCAATTCATTTTCTTTTCCATATGATGAGAATATCATCATGACGTTCAAGAAATGTACCATTGATGACAACCAACTTATAACTCTGTATTACAATTATTTAAGTTTTTCTTCAATGTCTTTATTTTTTGCATACACAATACATCAAAGACAGTCTACTGAATAGATTGGTCTTAACTCAGTCACGTTCAGTGATACATTCTTTATTTGAAGTGTCCCCAAAACCCTGTGCATTAAAGGTTTGGTCATCAGCTTGATGCTGTGGAGGTAACTGGAAATATTTCAGGGCCAGTGTCCAGTGAGAGGGTATAGTTCACTGGGACTATCAAGAATGAAGGGACTGTGGCACGGTGGTGTCTTTCTGCATGTTCCACAAGCAATCACCTGGACCTGCCTTGCACATCCAGCAAGATGCCATGATGCACAGCCCTGCACAGGTCTAAAAGCAGTGGGACCAAGAAGCCATAGATTGAAATCTCCATAACTATGAGCCAACATAAATTTTTTTTCTTTCCAATTAATTATCTCAGGTATTTCATTATCTCTGGCATCTTTACTTTCTCCTTATAGTGCAATCTTTGGTAGTGTTAAAAGGTTATGTTTGTGTCCCAGAATTTGGGCTCATGATCTTAAACAACACAGAAAACATTTTTCAGTGGTAAATAAGATAAGAATTTTGAGCAGAGATCATCCTTACTTATCCAATGAAAAGTGTCCCTACAAGAAATTAAAAGAAAAACCCTGCCTTAAAAGACCTTATGAAAACAGAAAAAAAGCATTACTTTAATATAGCAGGACACCTGGAGCTGGTACTTAGGGGTAGAAGGAAAGAATCCTGTCTTGAGGAAGTAAAGGTACAGTGGTTGGTACTGATACCTTGATTTTGAATTTTCAGTGTTCAGAACCATAAGAACCATAAGATAACAACTTGTGTTATTTTAAAATGTTTAATTTTAAATAATATAATATGGCTTTCCACAAAACCAGTATACCTCAAACTTTTGATTCTTGCACATCACAGAGTATTGTCTTTTTTAAAAATTCGAATCTAGTCCAGTTTTCTGGAAATACATTCCCTCCTTGAGTGATAATTACTATTGCCTCATTGTAGCCAAAATCCACAATTAGTGAAACAAAAATGGAATATACAATCTAGACTTGCAACTCCTTTTAGGAGTAAGCCTATAACCAATTTGACCAAAAGAGTAAGAATAGTAGATCCTACTCTATCAGAGGACCAGGTTTCTTCTGATTTATTCTTTGGGGAGTAACGTATATTACAATAGAAATGTATGTGGCTAAAGCTGCCAGGCTGAGAGGAAAATAATATAAACATGATACAAGAACATGTGAATCAAAAATTAAAGGTAGAGAGAAAAATGGAAGTAAAGACAGAGATAGAAAGAAAGAATTATGTTATTCCAGACTACAGGAAGCAGACATGAACCCTCCCATGTGTATTTAAATTTTTAAGAGTATAAACATATAAGACAAATTATCCCCAGTACCAAAAATAATTAAATTGCATGATTTGCCATTAGCTTATTACATACAAATGCAGATGTCCTACTCTTCCATCCACTTGATTTTCCATGTTTAATCACTGTCTACATTAATATCAGCAGGGTCATCCTAAGACACCATTCCATCTTCTGAGATGATCACTTCAGAATGTTCTGCTCCCATACCCATGGAGGCACTGAGTTTTAGATCTTAATATTTATGCATGGAATATTTCTTCATGCCTGTGCTCCAACCTGGACTTTGAGCAATTTATCAAACCTGTTCTACATCACCTACCTGTACAAACACATCATGGTCGCTGGAACAACGTTTTTATCAAACCATCATCCTCAATCTTCAGGTGAATCTTAATTTTTTAAAAAATCCAACTTTAATGCTCACTTTCTCAGGAAAACCATTCCTTCTTTCTTCTACCACCTATTTCTTAATGTAAGTTTTATCACAACCCTTCCTTGTCTCCAGAGTCCATAATTCTTTACTTTATACATATGTTTTCATGTATTCATGAGATTGTTTTCTTCCAAATGTGACTACCCTACTGTGTTAAAATCTATGTGAGAGAAACAAAAGTGGGAATGTTTACTCAGAGCTGAAATTCCCAAATTGAGAAATTGCCTGGAGCTTATTAAACATTTAGCAAATACTTCTTGTCTTGATTACTGTGAACTAATGAATACATTTTCAGAAATACTTCTATACTTTTTGCAAAAGTAAAATATAAGGCCCAGACAACTACAGGTGATATTAAAGACTTTGCCACTTCCATGGCTGCTCATCAGCTTCCTATATTTGTTCTCGCACAACTACATCAAAATAAAAGTTGTTTTAAAGCACATATATTCATACATATCTGTGAATCTATTATTCACTGTGAACACTATTTTGTTTCATCCTCTTAAATCTTGCCATCTACCTTCAAGAGAATCGTATAGACACAAAAAGAAAGGCAAAGATTTTCGAAGGGCATGAGCGTAACTGCATTAAATTGAATATAGATGTTACTAACTGCTGACAATATAACTATTGCAGTGGCAATCATTCTTTTTAGCTTGGAAAACAGGAAACATGTACTGTTTCTTGTTCCATTAAGAAATGCCTATAAACCAGTTGTACACAAATACAATTGATTTTCCATAGTCTCTAAGAGTTCTCAATTTGCATTACGAAAATAAACACAAGAAGGGAATACACACTTTGTAAGGGCATGTTATACTACAAATCCTGTCTCTTTCTCTCAACCTATGTTAATGAAATGTGATTTTTATATATGTTAGTATGAGATACTTCATGGTGCTTGTCAGGTAATAAAATCTGTTTTACAGTTGTCTGCTTTTATCCTGATGGATGGAAACTTAAAATACAAACCATTTTATGACTTTCCACCCACCATTCTGGTCTTGTGTAATAGCTTTTTATTGATGAACATGGTTATTCCAGACCATGTAAGGTCAGGACATGACTGTCAGTTGCATACATATTTGACATTGCACCATGGATTTAAAGGAATAAAATATTCTAACATTACAATTTAGCTTATTCTGGTAGAATAAGAAAACTAACTTTCTTTCTTTCTTTCTTTTTCTTTTTTCCTTTTATAACCAACATATCATGAGTCTCAAGAAAAATTAAAATAGATGTTTATATATGATGATTATGATGGGCATGATAATAGTTACAAGAGAGCATAATTACTGATGATCTAAAATATGTTCAATACATTGTAAATTTTAATCTGTTCAATTTTACATAATTTTTCAAAAACAAAATGACACAGAAATGTCAGGCTACTTGGATAAGTGGTAAATTATACGGTGTTTAATATCTGGAAAGTAAGAGATGGGATCAAATGATTTTACAAATTTATGTTCAAATGTTTGGAATGCTTAAAACCAAACAAATTTTGTGTCATGAAATTTTAGAAAATAAATGAATGTACAGAAATTCTAAGGCATTACCTAAATAATAATCACTACAAATACACTTAAGTATAACTAGAAAATACTAAATTATTGGACTTAGCATCCTGAATATTTCTCGACACATTCATTTTTTCTAAGTTGCCTGATTTTATAGTTGTCTTTGAACACAAGATACAAGCATACAAAGTAGTAACTTAATTACTCCAGCATATGTTAATATCAGAGAATTGGTTACATTTTATTTTGTATGACTGATATTCTATATATTATTATGCATGAATAATGCACTCAATCTGTTAAAAGCAATTTTAATTCCATTCTAATCTATCATTTGAGACCCAATAATAATGAGCAAAGGATTGATTAATATGAAATTGATGTTTATTTTAATGAACTACTGTTGCATTGCTGTACCCGAGGTTACATTGGTAGTAGGCTAAGTATTTCAAATGAAAGAACAAATTCAGCTTTTCTTAGTAAGGCAGGCTAAAGTTACAGTGATACTAATGATAAAAATGATTAATGCTATGCAGCCACGAAACCAAGTTCCACACAATTTGTTTTAGAGTTGTACATATTGCCGCAAAATAAGCTTGACTGAAATAACCCCTTAGATTTTATACGTTTGGTTACTGTGTAACTGAAGGAGGTTTTGTGTTACTACTCCAGCTTAGCCAGGTACATTTTTATATGACTAAAAAAGTTTTGGGTGTCCTGACATTCTACATCATATGATGGTTGTCATACTTAATTTGTGAGCTTCATGCCAAAGGAATACGTATTGCCTAAGAAATTCACAGTAAGATTTTATAATTTCTCTGGAAGCACTTCTGTATGAAATGTCATTCCTACAAATTGTATGCTTCTTTTCACTAATATTTGTCCAAATAAAAGTCAGTAACTTATAAAAGGCATAAAAAACTGTGGAAAAAATCACTCTACTTTTCTTTATACATATTGATGCTCAACATGTACTTCAGGAGAATTTTCTTCATTTATCAACTTTAATACATTGTTTGTAACACAGTTATATCAAGTATAGATTTTTCCACTACATTTTTTTTTGGTTTTCTTTTTATTCCAAAAAATTTTTAAAAGGCTCACTATTTTCAGAACTGAGTTCTCCATTTTGACTGAAATGAAGAAATATGGTGGGGGGAACAGATACAACAAACATTTCAAAATCAATGCAATAAAAATAGAACAAAATCAAGCAAATCAAAAAAGCAAAGATCACATATGTAAAGGTAATGATGAAACATGTCCTGAAGTAAGATGGAAGTCTTTGGATGTATATAAACTATAAATAAATGAAATTTGAACAACTGTACTGTGCGTTGCTGCTGGTCTATGGAAAGAAGCAGTTAATGCTTTCATTTGTTTCATCTCCTTTTTTTGATTGTTTCTCCTTTTCGTCTTCTTAATTTCTCTCACAATTCTTTCTTCTTTTAGTTCTGCATGCATATATTTGATAATATGAATAACTGGTTGGAACACAACACTATGTATTACAACAAATACGGTGACGTATATATTACTATGTTAAGTGAAAAATCTGTATTGCTTGTAATTTTTTGTTTTAATTCTAATTTGTACTC
Organism: Octomys mimax; assembly: GCA_002564305.1. Lineage (NCBI taxonomy): Eukaryota > Metazoa > Chordata > Mammalia > Rodentia > Octodontidae > Octomys > Octomys mimax. Next base: position 6,768 of record NDGM011008455.1, read on the forward strand.
TTTTTAAAAAATAAGAATAAAATAAATGAAATAGAGACAGTGTAAAGGAAGAAAAGTAGGTCAATTTAAACAAGGTAAAATCAAGGGTGTGCAAATGAGGGACTTGGTAAAAAAAGTTCAATTACAACAAGACCTGAGAAAATGACAAGTGGAAGAGTTAGAAAGAACGATGAATTTTACATCTTTTACATGTCAGGCAAAATGATCTTGAAAATGATCCATCTTTAAAAACAAACAAAAAAAAAAAACTTTTCGAGGCTGGGACTATGACTCAGGGGCACAGTGCTAGCCTGCCAAGTGCAAGGTCCTGAGTTCAATGACTGGTATAAAACAAAACAAAACAAACAAAGTCTGTTTAGATTAAAATGTAAAATGCATATAATTATGTCATGTGAATGTTTAGTTACTCTAGTTGTACTACTTCTAAGATAAATATCTAAAATTAGAAGAATATTCTCCTTTTTTAGAAGAATATTCTCACTATGACGTCTATTTTTTTAGTGAGATCTCTCTAAAATAATACATGTGAAAACATGTTTGTAAATGCCCCCTCCTCAGTCACCAGAGCCTCACTGAGCTGCAGCTCCCTCCCGCATCATTGCAGAAGGCAGGCTGAGCCCTGGATTGCTCCTGGGCCTTGGTGAGCCCTGACCCACCCTAAGCCCGATTGTCAAAGGAGGCTCGCCAAGCTGCATCACACCTCCCCACCACAATACATGAGACCTGGAGGGCCATGCACTGATGCCCACATTCACAGGGGCCTTGCAGAGCTTGGACCCAGCCCCCATCATCATGGGGGGGCTTGCTGAGATACAGCTTGAGCCCTTACACTGGCACAGCAGGCACTATGTACCCAGGAGAGCTGGAGCTTTGGTGAGACTTCTACACGCTAACTATCCTGGGAGCCTTGCTGACAGGTGTCCCACCCTTCTACCATCACTGCTGAGTCCAGTTAAACATTAGGCACTTCAAAAGATGTCAAAATGAAGGAACAAAAGGCATCTCAGAACTCCAGCCCACACAGAACAATTCCAGGAGACAAGGACATAAGAGAAATTGGAGCAGCATGTCGTTTCAGCACCACCCCCCACCCCCAGGGTGCACTGAGATGGTGATTGAGACTGGGCATGGCGGCACATTCCATGGCTTGGGAGGCTCAAAATAGGAGGATCACTATGAGTCTGATCTATGTAGTGAGACCCTGCACTTAATACATAAAAAATAAAATAAAATTTTAAAAAAGAGCTTAGAAGTCACACACTGTAAATTTCTGAAATGATAACAACTGAAGTAAAGGAACAATTCCATCCAGCTATGGAAGAAATCACAAGGGAAATATGCTCCCGTGTAAAAAAGAAATGAAAAGAATTATGAAAGAATTGTTCAGCACAGCTAAAGAAGACATACATAAAAAAGTTGAGGAGAATAGAAAAATTGATGGAAGCAATGAATGAATAATACAGAAAAGAATAAGAATAAGAATATAAGAATGCGTGAAACAGATGCAAAAACATGTCCAGGAAATTAAGACTTCCACTGAAAGCCAATCAAAGTGCTTCAATGAAACTGAAGATAGACTTTCAGACAGCATTTAAGCTAGTGATCATGAAAGGAAAGATCTTTTAAAGATAAAATCTAACCAGTAAATAATACAATATTTGAAAGGCAATTCCAAGAAAAAAAAAAAAAAAGATTGATAACTATGACTGAAAAAAACAGGAGGCAACACAAATGACATAAAAATATTATTTGTAGAAATAGTAGTCAAGTGTTGTGGAGACAGCTTTGAGGTCTAAGTTCCTGACTGGCAAATGGGAGAACTCAGGTTCTATTTCTGGTACCATATGCCATCCCTTCATACTGACAACTGAAACTGGTCATGACGATGTATCCTGTGATCCCAGCACTGGGGAGGCTGAGACAGGGGAATCACTATGAATCTGCGCTGTGAAGCAAGACCCGGTATCAAATAAATAAATAAATGATACTTTTTTAAAAAAAAAAGTGAAAAAGAAATAGTACAAAATTTCTGAAGAATGGAAAAAGAATGTTATATTCAGGTAAGTGAGGCATACTGAACTCCAATTAGCCATAATCAAAGTAAATCTGTACCAAGACACATACTAATCAAGATCCCAGAAATTCAGTAAAATAACACACTATTAAAATCTGCTTGAGAAAGTAATATCACCCATAATTGAAAGCTCAGAAGAATCATGATAGAGATCTCAACACAGTTGATTAAGTTGAGAAGAACTTGAAATGAAGTATTTTGGGCCGGAAAGAAAACAACTTTTAAACCAAACTGATGTACCCTGAAAAGCTGTCAAATTTAATAAGATACTTCCATGCCAAAGAAGAATTAAGAAAATGCCTGAGCACCAAAACAACCCTACAAAAAGCAAAGAAAGATATCCTAAAAGGAGACAAAAATGACCTCAATTTCAAGAAAAACAACAAAAAGAAACTACCGATCACAGAACACAATTAAACATACAGAAAAAGTATGGAACCAATAATGGAAATAACATAAAAAATAAGCCAGTATGTAACAGTTGTAATTGTTAATATAAATGACCTCAATTCACCAATCTAAAGAAGCAGACTGGCAGAGTATATATGAGGAAAGAAAATTCAATATTATGTTGTATACAAGAAACAGATTAAACGCCAAAGGAAACTCATAGAGTGAAAGTCCAAGGATAGAGAACAGTACTCCATGTGACAGGAACCCAGAAGAAAACAGTGGTGTGTATTCTTGAACATATGAGGTTTTCAAAAATATACCATATATTATTAAATAGAACATGCTTATTTAAATGCAAAGGAATTTAATTTATCCCATGCATATTAGCAGATCATACTACAGTGAAACTGGAAATTATTAAGAAAAGAAACATCAAAACTCCATACATATATGGAATTTAAATAACACCCTCCTGAATCATGAAAGGGTTACAGATGAAATCAAAGAAAATATTCAATAATATTTATAATCAAACAAACATGAAGATACAACTTACCAGAACATACAAGATGCAATGAAAGCACTCTTAAGAGAGAAATTTATAGTGGGGAATTCTCATATTAGGAAAACAGAATAAGCTCAAATAAAAAAGTTACGCTGCACCTTAAGCTCAAAGAAAAAGAAGAGCACATTAAGTTCAAAGCAAAAAGAAGGCAGGAAATTATAAAGATCAGAGTAGGAACTAATGCAATGCAGATGAAAATAATGAAAAGAATTAATGACTAAAAGAGGTGGCTCTTTGGAAGAATAAATAAAATAAATAAGCCACTAGACAACCTCATCAATGAAAGGGAAAGAAAAAATTGAAATTATACAGTAAGGACTGAAAAGGATGAAGGCACTACAGACTCTACAGAAATTCAGAAGATCATCAGTACTTACTTGCAAAATATTACTCTCACGGGATAGAAAATGCAGAAAAAAGTACCAATTCCTAGGTACATATGGATTGCCAAGCTAAATCAAGCAGAATAAATATTGATAACCTAATATCAGTCAATGAAATTGAAAATGTAATAAAAAATTTCTAACAAAATGCCAGTATGATGGGTTCACAGCTGAATTCTACAAGAAATTTAGAAATGATTTAACATCAACACTTCTCAAACTCTTCAATTAAACTGAAAAGAAATCAATTCTCCCAAACCCATTTCTGGTTAAGTATTAGCCTGATAGCAAAACCATGGAAAGGCACAACCAAAAAATAGAATTACACGGCAATTCTCTAATGAAAATAGTTGCTAAAACACTCAGTAAATACTAGAAAACTGAATGCAGCAAATCAACAAGATTATGCACCATTCCCATGTGGGATTCATCTCAGTATTGGAGGGGTGGTTTAATATATGCAATTCAATAAATGTAATATGCCATATCAAGAGAGCCAAAGATGAAAATCATGGATGATCTCAATATCTGTAGAAAAAGGTTTTGATAAAGTTTAACAACACTTCATGGTAAAAACCTCAGAGAAAATAAGAATAGATGGTCTTTACCTCAACTTGATAAGAGGGATCTATGAGAAACTAATAGCCAACTAAATGGAAAATACTGAAAGCTGTCACTTTAAAATCAGGAACAAGAAAATGATATCCACTGTCACCAACCCTATTTAATATACTTCTGGAAACATAGGCCAAAGCAATTAATCAAGAGAGAGAAATAAAAGAAATAATGATTGGACAGAAGGAAGTAAAATTATCATTATTTGCAGATGACATGCTGTACATAAAAGACCCCCAAAATTCCACTAAGATACTTGTAGATTTAATAACTAAATTTAATAGTGTAGCAAAATACAAAGTTAACAGTCAAAAATCCATAGCATCTCTGCACACAAATTCAAAATCACTGAGAGAAAAATTAGGGAAACCATGGTTTTTACAATAATATTAAAAAAATGAAATAGGAATTAATCTAACAAAAGAAGCAAAGAGTTATACAGTGAAAACTATAATACTCTTTAAAAAGAGATTGAAGAGGGTAGGAAGAATCAAATTGTGAAAATGGCCAGACTCCCAAAATTGTATAGATTCAAGGCATTCCAGATTATAATATCATTAATGTACCTCAAAGATCTGGAGAAACAATCACGAAATTCATCTGGGATGAGAATAAACCTAGAATAGCATATGCAATCCTGTTTGCTACAAAGGAAAGGCAGGAGGCATTACAATGCCTGGCTTGAAATTACAGTACAAAGCTGCTGTGATAAAATCAGCATGGCACTGGCAAAGAAAATATACCTGAAGACAAATGGAACACATTAGAAGATGCAGATGAAACTACAAATATTCTCAACCACTTTATCTTTGACAAAGGTGTCATACATGTTCACTGGAAAAAAAGATAGCCTCTTCAATAGATGCTGCTGGAAAAAACTGACTTTCCAGATGCAAAAGATAAAATTAGACCCTTGTCTATCACTATGCACCAAACTAAAGTCAAAATGGCTCAAATATTTATATATTAAAACAGAAACATGAAATGTACTAAAGGAGAAATTATGTAAAAATCTTGAAAACATAGAGGTAGGTAACTAGTTCAATTACAAAAGCAAACTCCAGGGAAAATAGTTCTAAGAATCGACAACTAGAATCTCATCCTTTTAAAAAAATGTGCATAACAAAGGAAATCCTCAACAGAGTAAAAAGAAAACGCATGAATTGTGATAAAATTTTACCTGTTCCTCAGAAAGACAGATTGTATCTAGAATATACACAGAATTTTTTTTAAAAAATCATGCCCCCAGAATCCAAAGAACAAGCAAGGAGTGGGCATCTGAGATGATTATATAGTTCTCAGGTTAACAAACACAAATGGCCAATAAATATAGGAAAAAATGTTCAACATAATTAGTCAAGCAGGAAATGCAAATTAAGACAACACTGAGGTTCCAGCTCATTCCAGAAAGAATGGCTATCATCAAACAATCAGCCAATAACAAATGCTGATGAGGCTGTGAGGAGAAAGGAATCCTCCACTACTGGTGGGAGTAGAGACTGGTACAACCACTATGGGAATCATTGTGGAAATTCCTCAAAATCTAGATTTAGAGGTCCCAGCTATCCCCCTTCTGGACATTTTTTTCAGAAGAACTGAAAATATCATACTACAGTTATATATGTGCACTCATGCTTTATCATAGCACTCAATTTGCCATAGCTACATGTTGGAAAGAATCCAAATGCCTATCTACTGAGGAATAGATAAAAAAGATGTGATTTTTTTATACAAGGAAGTATTACTCAGTTATAAAAAGGATAAACTCGAGGTTTTATAGCTAAATAGATGAAACTAAAGACCTTACCTGTAAGTGAAATAAATGAGTCCTACTTGTGTAAAAATCATATTGTCTCTGTAATGTAAGAATCTGAACTAGTAAATAAAATCTGAGTGGTACAATAGAAAACATGTTGACAATTATGTAAAACTAAGATAGCAGAGTTTTGTTCCTTTGCTGTAAAATTTTGCTTCAGTTTAAAATTTGACATAAATGAAATTTTAAGTTCCATGTAGCTTTGAAGAAAATTACATTATTTCTCTGACCAGATTCATGGTTAACTCACACCTAGTATGCAATAAAGAAAATGCCTGATTCTTTCAAATATCACTCTCAACGTTTCCATCAAGAAAAAATAATATTTTTGAACCATGTAAAATTTATCACTTTTTAGTATATGATAGCTATGTTTTCAAACATTGTTTTTACTCAGAAACATTCTGTGTACACAGGATTAGAGGTTCACTCCAGCCGTACGCACTAAATACACACACACTTACTTTGAAAACTTTCCTTGGAGAAACAATAACATTAACACAAACATTTGCTGATTTCTCTTGATCTCTAAGTTGTGCATGAATGTACTTTGGTTTAAAAGATAGCATGAATGTGCATAACTTTTACCCTAAATTTTATTCAAGTCACAAAGTGTTTTACTAGTGTTCTTTAAAGACTTTTTAAAACCAGTATCCAACTATAGCTTTGCTTTCATGGCTTTGTTTCATGTTGCATTTGATGTGATAAAATATTTACCCTGATTTCATAAGCGATTCAGATTTCCTGCCTAGTGCACAAATATCTCAAAAGTCCTATTGTAATCCTGAACGGATATCAAGTTACTTCCTTCATTCATTTTTTTATAACATCTAAATGACAGAGTTTTATCTTTTGGATAAAGCTCTTGGGACCCATCTGTCCCAGTTCTCCTGAAGGTACCTGATGGCCTGTCATGGTTCAAAGACACATTTTCTGGGAATCACTGGCTCCTACTTTAATCTCAAAAACTCTGTACCACCACTATTCTGAACAATATTTCATTCATTTGATGGAATGACATCTTCAACACAACAAAAACAAAAGACGAAAATAGTTCGATAGCAACCACAATTAACATAAAATGATGTCTTAACCCTAATATTTGCATACAGTTAATTATAAGGAACTGATTATAGACAGGGTGAGACAGCATAACTCCTCTTCCACATTTTGTTAATTTGGGGCTACTGTGTCAATGTCATTTGTGTAAGTAAAAATTTTTCCTTCCTCTGTATTAAAAATAATGTTCACCTATACCATAACTGCTAAATTTCCTCTTTGTATTTTTCAGAGATTTCAAATAGGTGGAATGGGTGAGAAGTTGGTGGAGAAGCCAAGGAGGTGGCAAGTGCCCTGATACTGGGATGAGAAGAGAGTGGATGGGAAGGCAGCAATGGACAGGGACAGAGGACAGGTGGGCCTCATCCAGAGAGTGGCTGTGTGCAGGAGATAGAAAGACTACTCAAGTTATTGAATTTTCAGGATTCAGAGTTGACACTAAAAGAGATTTCCTCATACAATGAGGGACAGAGTATTAGATAAGACCAGTTGTTATGAGTGTATCTCCTTGGGTTCATATGTGTAAATAAATATATGTACCTATTAACTACATGCATATGTGTGTATACATCCATATCTATATCTGCATCTTTATCTACCACAGTAGTGTGAAATATAGATGAAGATGCATATTTTTTCAGCATTGTTATCTAGAAGGCCAAGAGTTCTAATAGTCTCTGTGGCCAAGAGACTAATTAGCACATAGATCTTGCTTGGTCTCTGAAACCATCCTCTGGGGCTGGTGAACTATCTAAGTGGACAAAAGCACCTGGTCAGGCAAGCTTAGGTAGGCATAGGGACAGTGGTTCAATACCCAGCACCACATGTAATACCAGCCCCACCTCAAGGGCAGGCTGAGACAGCCACAGAGTTCAAGCCTACTGATGTAATCCTGTAATCCCAGCCTTGGGAAGGCTGAAAAACAGTAGGATCACTATGAGTCTAAGCTGCGTAGTGAGACCTGTAACAACCAAATACATTAAAAATAAAAAAGAAATAAATAAAACAAAATCATCCTCTACTAAAAGGAAATGGGTCTTCATCAAGTAATGGTTGACGGCAACTTCAAGATCAAATTAGGCAAAGTGCAAAATTTCACTAGACTTCAAGTGACAAAACTTGGAGAGGTGCTTAAATAAGGATGCAGACATTCTGAACCGATAAAGCCATATGTTTGAAGGGAGCTCCCCTCCCAGGGAAGCGTGGACATGAAAAATACCCAAAAATATTTGCTTATATCACATGAAATAAAATGGAATCCATGAATAATTGTTTTGTCATCAGTATAATAGAGTGGTAAAGAAGAACAGTTGAATTGCATTTATAAAATAAAGGTTTTTTTAAACTTAGGATCTTGTGCTCAAGATTCTCTGTGTGTGAACCACTCTCATGGTTGAGAACATGAAGAGCCAACATATATGTACTTAACATCCCCTGCCCTGTCATGAGTGATAAAGTGTTTGTCAGGCACTAAAATTCTCTTGACTTCTGCAGGTATTAGGAAACTGTGACAAGCCAACCTGTTAGCTTCCAGAAAAGGTAAAACCCAACTCTTCTTGGTTCTTCACATCTACATGTAGCTGCTAACAAAGTGACAAATGAGCTAATGTGGTAAAGTGACCCAAAGTGGAGAATGGGAGAGTGGACACATTGAGAATTCCATGGCAACACTTCTGAGAATGTGACTTCCCTGAAATCTTCTATTTCAGTTTAAGGTTGTGCCAAAATAAAATTTTACATGAAATCATTTCCATTTACTTAAAAGCAAGAAAATTTAATGCCTATCATTTAACTGCTTCAAATTCTTTGAAAATTAATTTGAATTTTGAATTATTAGTATTTACATGGCCTAAATTTAGGCTTTTTATATCAACCAAAGTATAATGAGATCAGTTTCAAAGGGGTTCTCACTGGTTCTATAACAGATGCTTAATTTACAACCTGCAATTTATTTTTTAAACTAATTAATTTACATCCACTTTAATAATAATGATTATATGGAGATTAGTAAGTAACAACCACTGAAAATTCATTCACATGTTGTTTCATAAGTGCATTATTACTTTTAAAATCTACAATTCTGTGCAAGAAAATATTGATTTGAGGGAAGAATATTTTGTCTTTTCTGCTGGCTCCCTCTTTGGAATCACTGTAAAATGTCCTGGCCCCACAGATATTTCACAGCATTTATTTGCTCCTAAGGAAGAAAAATGTCACATGAAAATATATAATAAATTTAAACATAACATATTAAAATTTAGCCAAGCACTTAATATAATGAGATATTCAATGTGACAGTAAAATAAGTACAAATGTGAAATCTGAAGGGAGACTGTTTCAAGTTTGGCTGTGGATGTTACTTGATTCATTTTCCCAAACACACAATGAAGTGATAATAATTAAGTCACTAGGAAGAGGACATGTAAAGTGCCTGGAACATGTAGGGATATGGCACATCATCCTCCTATGTCCCACTTGCCTGTGTGTCCCATTAATGCATGTGAAAAATTCCAGAGACCCATGGAAAAAATATTCTCCAAAAGGAATGGTAGTTCATGCTCTAATGAAATCTAAACTGCACAAAAGTGACTTCTCACTTGGTATAGAAAGAAGTAGTTTCCTTTTCCCAACTTCACTATCTAAACTTTCCCAGGTAAAGTCTCTACCATGATTGACTGTGGCCGGGAAGAAATACACGTCAAAATGCAGAGGGGAGTACACTACTGCGAGTGACAGACCACAGTAAGGGTGCTTTCAGTTCAAGTCTGTCTTTTGCTGTTCTGCAAGAATACCTTGTAGGTATGGCTTTTATTTAATTTTTAAAATGGTAACTGGTTTAGGCTTCTTTGATGATTTTGATCTTTTGCTGTGCCATACTCATGACATTTTTATTAAAAAAAATAATTGGTTGGCACTTTGCCTAAACTTTGAAAAACTTTCCCCAAGTTGAAAGAAAGCAAAACAGTGCTTACTTAACCCTCCTGTGCCTGAGCTCATGCGTTTTCACTGGGGAGGCACAACAGGAGGAAATGTCCATTCCGAATTAAAGCAGCCCTCACTGTTAATTATAGATCTATTTTAAGACACAAATGCCACATTAAATTTTCAAACTACTAAAAGCAGCTTCATATCAATATATTTATATTTACTGAATTTCTTGACTATTAAAAGAAGTCAGAATAAACAACAAAATAATAGCTTTCTATAGTCAAGTAGATTCCATTTTCTTTCACTATAAAGCCAAATAAATTATGTCAAATTTAACTTGAAATATCTTATCCACCCCATCTTCTCAATTACCTGTAATACCACCACTGGCTAGACCCACATTACCTCCTCCCGCTGGGAGCTCCCGTCATCCTCTGCGTTCTCTGCGGGAAGATGTGATGCTTTTGCAGTTGGTTCCTACAAGAGCTCAGCTTTGGTCCTATGCTCCTTTATTCGCTGTCACTTTTTAAAAAAGACTTTTGATGTATCCTGATTCCTTAAAGAAGAAGTCAAAATTTGACTGTCCAAAATTTAATTTGTTCAGATTCAGGAATTCCTTGATATATCTGGTTAACAAATCATAGATATCTTTACCTTAATACATTTAAAATAATGGATTACTGTATTTTAGATCTCACAATTCAACAGAAACGATAGTAGTTAGACTTCCCTTGAAACTTACATTTTAAGGTTTGAAACACTTCACTCCAAGCCCTCCTGTATATTACGATTTGTGTAGAGAAGTTTACTGTGATTTTAGGGGATTTAAGTTTGCATGTGTTTCATTACCTTCCCTAGAAGCTTTTATGATGGAAAAACTATTGCTCTGTATATCATTCACCATGCACTAAACTGAAATCAATATGGATCAAACATATGAACATTAGGACAGAGACACTTAATATACTGGAAAAAAAGTAGGTAGAAATCTTGAAGATACAGGTGTAGGCAAAGACTTTGTGAACAAAATCCTGGTTGCACAAGAACTAATAGCAAGAACCAAGAAATGCATTCATATCAAAATAAAAAGGTTTTGCACAGCACAGGAAAACACCGACAAAGTAAAGAGAATCTACAGGATGGAAAAAATAATTTGCCTGTATGCTTCAGACAAAGCACTACAATCTAGAATATATATTGCAATGAAAATTTAGACCCCTTCAGTTGATGATTCAATTAATAATGGGCATCTAGAATGAATAGACACTTCTGAGAAATGAAAATTAATACAACAAAGAGATTTATCTTATTCCAGGAAGAATGATTACTCTCAGGAAATCAGCCACTAACAGATTACTGGTGAGGATGCAGGCAGAAAAGAAATCTTCATTATTGGTGGGACTGGATATTGATGCAAGCACTATGGAAATCAGTAGGGCAATTCCTCAAAAAATTATGCAAATAGAAATTTCATTTCTCTCAGCTTTGCCCTTCTAGGTATCTTCCCCAGACCTATCATGCTCCAGAGCCCAAGTTCATGGCACAGCAGTTCATAATAGCTAAGTCTCAGAAACAGATTGTACGTCCATCAACAGATGAATGGCTGAAGAAAATGACATACAGAAGTTGTGTTATAAAAAATGATAAATTTGAGAGACAGTAATCGAGTTGCTCAAACAATGTTTCTAAAAGGGTAACTTGACTTGGTAAAATTGTCTTACATGTTTTATATATTCTTTGACCTTTCAATCCATATATATATGTATATATATATGTATATATATATATTACTTTATAAGTTTCACAATTTATATTAATTTTAATAAATTTAATATTGGAAAAATAAAAGGGACAATAGAGGGAAGAAAGCAAAATAGAACAGAAATGTGTTATGTACATGTACAAATTCCCTGTAATGAGTGTAGTCTTTGTGTGCTGCAGTTATGGACAATCAAATTCAAAATATTTACATTTTAAATTATGTAGAAATCACCCATATCTTCATCTCTAGGGTTTGGAAATTTGCTCTGATTATCAATAAGTATTCTGATTACTACATATATATTATATATAATTATATATATTTATATGTTATCATATAGAATAATTATATTTTTTTTTCAAAATCCACTTATGGCACTTCAGAGAACTTGTATTCATAGGAAAGTTGAAAACATAATATTTTTAAAATGTTACTGCCCAATATCACAGATGATTTTTGCTGTAAAGAAAATCCTAAAGAGCTCTTGTGAAAAAGATTTCTTTGGAATAAATTTTATTTTTAAAATATGAATAAAATAATTAGACACAAACTTTCAATCAGTTCAAAACAAAATTTGCAATTCTATTCCAAAATCTGACAATCAGCTGTTGAATGCAATGAAACAGAAGCCTTGTGAAAGACTTAAGTGACACATAGTGGATTGTAACAATTGAAATCACCCTGGAAAAGCCTGATTCTTCATTCACATACTAAAAAATTGATCATTTGGACTATTTTAATAAGTTGCAAATGAATTACTTTCCTCTGTATTTTACGGAGAGGTCTACAGGGTGTTCAGGGTCTCATTAATAGATTGGATTCATAGTGATCTGCCTGTGTACAGCCTTCCAAGAGCTGGGGTTACAGGTACATGTCACAAAGATTTTCAATTTGACTTTGTAAAGACTTTTTTTCAGAGTGAAAAATGTCTTCATATATATTCTTTCACACGACTTCTATTCAAGCTCATTTCTTCAGCAAGATGGATGTTTACATTAAATATTTTGCAAATACAGTATTTTTAAGCTTGCCAAATAAGAATTTTTAGCATGACTTTAAATAGGAAAGGCAAAATAATGGGAGGAGATATGTATATATTGTGTATATATGACAGTATACATGTATACACAGGTACATATGTCTGTGTGTTTCTATTATATATGGTAGATATGTGTGTCTACATGAAGAGGCAAACATGGAGAAGTAAAGTAAAACCAGAAGGAAGGCAAGAAAGAAAAGTGGAAAAGGGGAGGGAAAGAAAGTTCCAAGGAGCAGGAATAAGGAAGGTGTGCCTCATGATGTCATCATGTTTAAGTTTCCAAGACCATAAATGCATCTTTCAGCACAATTTTATAGGATTAGAATCCAGAACATGGGGAAGCGACATTTCAGTGTCACAACTTCAATCTGGAGGGCACAGGAAGTTATACTCATCTGCACTGCCATCTGCTGACCAAATTAATTTGTTATGCATTTTGTTACTGTTTCTTGTTTTACTAATAACGTTGCAAACATAGTAATACATATTCTACAACGTGGATTTTAACACTGTTTCTTTAGTAGCTAATATTAAGTTATTAATTCACTAATTATGAAAAAGTACAAAAGTAAATAGCAAAATGATAATTATAATCGTGTCATTAATAACTAAATATTTAAACAAAATCTATTACTCTCTATTCTAGCGCAGTAAACAAATGTTTAATTACTAATCAAAATGAATTTGTCACTCAAATAAAGATGTCAGACAGATGAAACCAGTAGAAAAAGCATGTTTGAGACTTCCAAGATATTTCTCTTTTCTTTGTGTGATTTGTTCTTCTCACTGGAAGCAGGATGTACACAGGAAGCCGCTTCCGTGATTTATAAAGCTTGTTCATCCCAGAGTCCTTCTCCGTACAGTGTTATTTAATACAACGTCAGATTGACAAAAGAATATTTGCATGCCCCATATTTGCACTTTTGTCTCTTGTTAGTCCATTCTTGATCATCTTAGCCCGGGTATGAGAATGAGCTTCCAGCGGCAACTTAGTCACATTTCACCCTGGTGCCTTTTCCCAAGCTCCTTTCTCCACCTAAGATGCAATCATATATCGCAGGATGTCCTGTCTGACTGACTTTCAGAGAAGGCCAGAGTTACTGTCTCTCTCTTCCTATCATAGTCCTTGTATTTCCTGATATGTTTCTTAGGAAGAAGTATTTGTTCTTTATCATCCTGTCTCTTGTGTGACAGTGAACATCAGCAAATGAGTGACTTCAGACTTCATCCTGTCAAAATAATCCAACCCTAGAATCTCAGCTGAGGAAATATTTTTTTAATATCCTAAAGTTTCAGTAGTATGTGTAACACTCACTTGTTTTACCTCCTTTCTTCGGTGACAAAGAAGTTCACATAAAAGTTATTGGAAGCATGTTAAGTGTGCTGGCTTGCATTGTCATATAGAATTTAGCTCAGAAGTTACATCTTACCTCTTCCCACTTCTGAGCGCTTAGGAGTTGGGGTACTTTTGACCATGTCTATCCACTATGCTGAATAATGTGCTGAGACCAAGTGAGCGCTAGCTACTTGGTATTATTATCTGCCACTGACTACATTACTAAAAACACAAAGTGAAAATGTGATGCAACACTATTATGTAATTTAGAGATTTAAAACATACAAATGAAAAGAGTGAGGGATAAAATAAATCTCTCTGTTAGGATTGCTTGCCGGAAAGTGGATTACAAAGTATAACAGGAATATATAGGATTTATCTCAGAATTCTCCATAGAATAACAAGTTGCAGAAACATGTATAATTGGCTTAGTAAGTAGCAAGCAAATGTAGAAAATGCTTTTTATTTTCTCACTCTTTCATTTCCATATAAGGTGCATATGGGATATAAAGGAAAGAGATGAAAATACATTTTGATAGTGCTGAATTATAAAACTTCAACAAAACAAGAAATAGACTTTTTAACAGAAGAATGTAAGGTAAGAGTTATTTCCTGAAAACATGTTGACAGACTGGTAAAGTCAAGTTTCTTGAAGTTCTTTTTTCTTTTTTTTAAAGCAGCAATGCACATTCAGAAATCTACCCCTGTTACACAACTTTTCAGAGCATTCCTGGAAGTTGATTCTGGGTATTTCATGTGAGTAGGGTATTGTGATTAGATGTTAATAAAATATGTAATTATCTAGTGAGTTCGGCAGCACTTTCTTACACTTAGCTACATTTTGAATAGACTAGCTATCAAACTACCACTTGCAAATAAATTTTCCTTAGGCGGTTACTGTTATAAGGTGTTTTATTATTATTTCTTCATTATTCTAAAGACATTTCACATAAAATGTATTCTTCTGACATTTTTTAACTGCCTGGTTTATCATTGTTAACTTGAAGAAAAGTGTTGCAGCTAAGATCGCTAAGACCCACCTGCATTATTCTTCCATAACTGAAACTTGACCCATGCAGGAGGGATGTCCATTGCAGCCTCCCACAGCTCCCAGCAACTCCCATCCTGTTCTTTGATCAAGAAAATTTGACTATCATAGATATCTCTTATAAGTGGAATCTTGAAATATTTTTCTTTTTGTTGCTGGTCAATTGTTATTATTATAGTGTCTTCGAGGTTTTATCTTATTGAAAATGGCAGGATTTCTTTTTTGTAAAAGACTAATAGTTTTTCATCTATATGCAGCATAGTTGTTCATCTCTCTGCTTGTTTGTGGGTAGGTGGGTCATTTTCCCAGCTTGCCTATTGTGAGTCTCATAATAATAAAGGTGAGTGTGCAGGTGACCCAATTTTCGATTATTTTGAATACATGTTCAGAAGTAGTATTGTTGGATTACATGGAAATTTTATTTTTCAACTTTTTAAGGAAGAAGAAACAGGAAAACTTCTGTACTCCCTTGGGATAAAACCTAGGTACCTAGTTTTTATCAAAAGGAATTTACCTACTGAAGTCTTTGTAGGCCACATATGGCTAGCTCACAGCTAGCACCTGTTTAAGAGCAAACCCATTTTTTCTGTAATATGAAAAGGGTATTTACTCTTACCATTTCTATTCAACATTGTATAAGAAATCTTGCACAGAGCAGTTAGATGAGTAAATTTTTAAAAATCAGAAGGAAAGAGTTAAAATAACTTCCGAAGTAATGTGATTTTATGTGACTAAATTTATGAAGACTCCATTAAAGTCTTGGAGCTAACAAATGAAATCAGAAACTTTTCAATATATAACACACAAAATCACTTGTGATTTGAAACTCTAATAATGAACTACCTAATATCAGAAATATATAAGTAACCTATTTATAGTAGCATAAGAAATTTAAAAAATATTTAAAAACAAGATTATGTGAAGCAGGGGAAATATTTGCATTGAAAATTTTAAAACATTGCTGAAAGACATCGAAGAAGATAAAAATAAGTGGAAATACAACCCATATTCTTGTGAAGGAAGATTTATTACAACTGAAATTTCCCTACCACCCAATCTACAGAGAGTAAAAATCTCAATAGCATCTTCTTTCAAATAGAATAAACAATCCTAAAATTCATTATGGACCCAAAAAAGACCCAAAATATCCACAGTGCTATTTAAAGAGAAGATCTCAAATAACTCAGCACTTTTCTTAATTTTAGATCTAAAATAATAAATATATCCTTGTACTGGGATAACATAAATATTTTGGCCTATGGAATGTAATAGAGAACCCATAAATGAACCTGGAGACTTTTCATTAATTAATCTGAAAAAGTTTCCAAGAACACACACACTGAATGTTTAATCACTTCAATAAGTCATGGAGAAAAACGGGACATACATATATATGAAAGAACAAATTTGGAGTTATATCTTATGCCACATAAATTAATAACTTTAAATGGAGAAAGGACTTAGACCAGGAATTATGAACTCCAAAGGAAACATATAGGAAAACATTCATGACAGTGGTCTGGCAAATAATTTATTATATACAAGAACAAAAACTAGGCAACAACAACAACAACAAAAACAAAAACAACTTAAATAGCGTATATGTAACAAACAATCAGAAAAGAAAGGCCACCTGCAAAATGGAGGGGAAAGATTTGCATATAGTATCTGAAAACAGGTTGCTGTTCAAAATATATTTTAAAACTCCTAGAATTTAATAACTCCCTGTTATGGTTTGTGTCTAGTTGTCCCCCCAAAGCCTCATGCAGTCATGGGGTGGGGA
>NDGM011008464.1:0-15468 GCA_002564305.1 Octomys mimax
TTCTCTTTTTGAGACAGGATCTTGCTTGCTATGCAATTCACTTTGTAACCCAGCCTGGTCTCAAACTTGCAGCCACACTCCTGCCTCAGCCTCCTGAGCACTGGGCTTACAGGTATATACCCATCGTGCCCAGCTCCACACAATTTTTAAGGATTGCATAATAAAAAATACTTATTTTTTCCTTTATAGCTTGTGTTTTACCACAGGTTTTTAATGGCTTCTTTATAAGTCACTGATTATATTCTGATTACTAAGCTCTCTTTATATATTGATAACATATACTAATACATATATCAGTACATTTTTATGGTCAAATATCGGCAATTTTCTCTTTCTCTTTTTGGTGTTTTGAGAAAGGGTGTTACTATGTAACCCAGTCTAGCCTTAAATTCATCAGTAGGGCAGCCTGGCCTCAGCTTACAATTCTTAAGCCTCTTCTTGAGTGCTGAGATTATAGAGATCATATATTTCAACTTCATATTATTGTACTCAGCTGTCCGATTTTGCTTCTAAAATGCTTTGGCTTATACTGTTAGAGGCTTTGTGCTTAAAGTATTTAAGCCAGGCACATCTGCTTAAGATTCCAGCACTCTTGGAGCCTGAGGCAGAAGGATCACTAAGTTCAAGTCCCACCTAGGCAACACAGGGTCCTTGTATGAAAATAAAGGGGCTGGGGAGATGGCTCAGTAGAATAAGTGCCTGCCTGGCAAGTGCAAGGGCCTGAATTCAAATCCTGGTTCTGCCAAAAAAAAAAAAAGAAAAGAAAACTGAATAAGGACTGGGATGCAGCTCAGTGGCAAGGCCCGGGATTCCATCACCATTATTAAAAAAAAAAAAAAAAAAATTTGTATTTTTTAAAGGTATATATAATGTACATATGTATGTACACACAAACTATACATTTAAGTTAAACAGCTAGGTGGCATATGCCTCTAATTCCGGCACTCTGAGACAGAGACAAGGGCAGCCTGGGCTACACAGTAAACTCAACCACACAGTGAGTTCCTGTCTTAGAAAAAAAAAAAAAAAACTAAATGGGGAAAAACCCTCTCTCAGTGTGTGCAGGCAAAGCAATTTGACAGAGGGTCAGGCCTGGCAGGGATGTGTGGGGTGTGGCCCTCCACAGCCCAGTCTGGAGGCGGGCAGGGTGCACACTGGAGAAGCGAAACTGCAATATAAGGGAGGGGCGGAGCAGGAGGCCCAGGGCCACTCCAACGAGCAGTACCCAGACAGCACTATTCGCAAGGTCGACAGCAACTCAACTGGGCGCAAGCATCCCTGGACAGAATGACCAGGCCATCATGATGGAGCAGTGGACCCTGTAAGGATTTACAGCTTGAGAACCTGACCTGCAGAGACTGAAATGGCTGACCAGAGCCTCCCAACTTCATTTTTCAAGAAGGAAGACAGAGGGTGATGGCGCTCCCAAGGGAGAGGACTCACGGGTGAAACTTCCTGAGCTACAGAGGTCCCGGTCAGACAGGGGTGTCTGACCCCATGGGCTGCCCTCCTCAGAGTCCCAGGCAGGAGAAACAGAAGAGGTTGGAGAGCAGGAGCGAGACAGCCAGCCAGAGGAGGTAGAGGAGGAGAATGAAGAAGAGTCCTCTTCCAGCTGGTCAAATTTCCTCTTCAGCGGTCCAGTCATGGTGGGACAGGGGTCCTCTGGGAGCTGGGGACAGACAGCCTGGAATGGGATTGAGACAGCTCTCAGCAACCATTGGCGGCAGCAGCAAGAGGCTCCTGCCCATGACCACTCTCCCCATAGGGCCTCCCTCATGTCAGACTCTCCCCTGGGTACTCAGCTCCAGCCAGGAGCTCCAGGTGCAGTGACAAGACAGCACCTGGCTTGCTCACGACCATGTGCAAATCACATCCTGGCACCTTCAACTCCCAAAACCTCTGCCAGGGACTTCCCAGGAAACTGCGTGAGTGTTCCTCACTACTTCCTACCACACACCCACACACACATCCATGCCAGCAAGGGCAGGAGGCAGGCAGGCAGGCAGACAGATGGACCGGCAGACCTCTCAGCCTGGCCCGCTCATTCCACCACAGGAACCGTGGGAGCTGAGTCACTGGAAGGGTGATTCACAACACTCACATCTGTGTGCCTCTGCGTGTGTGATCCACCTGCACACTGCACAGCCCGCAGATGGTGGCTCTGCTTTTTTCTCTGCTCCACACCCCACAATGACCAGTCACCTTGCCCACCTTGCCTGACAGTAGTAGATGACTCTAGGCTACTAACCAGGCACCCATTCTGGGGAATAGATGGGCTTTGGCACAGGCCCTGTTCCTGGGCTGGGCAGGACTTTCCTGTACTCCTCCCTGCCTGTGGTGGAGCTTCTCAGACTTTCCCTCAGAAACCCCCACATGCACAGGGAGAAAAGTCCCCTGCCTCCAGGCCCGACTGTGACCAGTGCCTTTTATCTGATCTTAAATTTTACCTCTGTCTTGCCTACTACCAGCAATTTAGTATCTGCACTTGCTGGAATTAACCACACATGGAAGCTATTTTTCTCCCTTAAAAAAAAAAAAAAAACTCAAGCCAGGTGTAGCATTCTTCTGTAATTCCAGAACTCTGAGAGTCTAAGGTATGGGGATCCCAAGTTCAAATCCAACCTGCACCACTTAGTAAGACTGTCTTAAAAACAAAAAGACAAACAAAACCCAAAATTTCTAATAATGCAACTAACTACCTAAGGTGACACCCCCTCCTGCACACACACACCATCTGGTATATAGCTTTTGATGGGTAGCATTCTAGAAAAAGAGCCTCAGGATCAGCGCTCTGAGGATCTCAGCCCTTAGCAGAATGCAAACAGCAACTCCAGGGGCAGGCTGGCTACATCTGAATGCAAGTGTTCCAGGCTCCTTCCCCAAATGCTTCCTCATGTAAGTCCTGTTTGCCTTGGGAACCCCAAGGATTCCATCCTGAGGGCTGAGCAACACTACCTTGGCTCTGTTGCTGGGCAGCTACCCTCAGTGCTGGATCTCTATCTTGGACCTCCACAAGGTGGCCAGGAAAGGGGAAAGGAGAGTCCCAAGGTTGGGAGCCCTTCTCCTTCGCCATCATAGGAAACAGACAACTAACCAGAAAGCTGTCTCCACTCAGGTAACCTTTCCAAGCATCCCATCTCTACCTGCCCATGGAGCCCATGGATCCTGGGGGATGTGCTGTCAACAGATTAACTGGTTAAAATTTACCCTAGGGAAAGCCTCCCTCCAAGCAGGCAAGAGAGAAAGAAGAAAATCTCCCATTTCACCCCCCTCCTCCCCAGGCCTGGGGGAAGAGGCTGCACAGGTGTTTCCGGGGTAGTTTCTCAGGCTCAGCAGCCCCTTCCCAGGGTCAAACCACAAACAAAAACAACTCAGCTCCCAGCTGACCTATGGGCTCTCCCAGGAGATAGATATCCATGATCCAGAGTCAGGCAGGCACAGGCGTGTGTGCTTGCGTACACACACACACACACACACACACTCAGACATACAGAAACACACAACGCAGACAAGCAACATACATTCTGTCCTCACCACAGTCCCATGGGGGTCCCCACACTGCCTCCCAATTCCAATGCCATATACTGAGTGCCAAGTTCCTTCCTAAGTGTGCACAGTTGGAGACCCCTATCACCAAATGCCCACTCTGCATGTCTGCCTGGCCCTGCCCTGGAAACATACAATTCCACAGGCCCCAAACTGAACCCCTTGTCTCTGTTCCCCACCCCCCATGCCATCTGTTCCTCTTCCTGTGTTTCCTATCTTAGTAACAGCATTGCCACCCACCCAGTTGCTCAAGCCAGAAACCTGCAGCCATCCTCAACTCTTTCCTTTCTCTCCCTCCATCTAAATCTAGGCACTCAGTCCTCTGTGTTTATATACATCATTTAATCCCCCCAGGCCAGACTTAGGTATCTCGGAGCCTAGTTAGCGCAGTAGAAGAAAAAACCCAGCTCCAGAACAGCCTGCCTTCACTGCAACCCACAGCCTGGCTATTAACTGGTTGGGTGATCCTGCACAAGTTCCTTAACACCTGTGTCCCCAATTCTTTGTTTTAAACCTCAGAGGGTTGAGAGTTGACATGAATACCTGTCAAGTTCTCTGACAGCAGTCAGTGTTCTACAAATGTATAGAAAAAGCATGAGCACCTGGACATGTACAACACAAACCAAGGGGTGACTATACAAGTCACAATGGTGGTTCCCAGGGGAAGGGACACACAATGTGGAATCATGTGGGAATTTTGGAGGACGGGGATGGAAATGTTTTATGTTGGTCTAGGTGGTGTTTAAATGAATGCCTAAAACTAAAAGTTTATCTAGATGTGCATGTAAGATATACTTTATATTTTCCATATAGGTTCCCGTCAACTTTAAAGCTTGGGCTAGGGGTACAATAGGTCAATGTACAACACTTGTCTAATACACATGAAGATGTGGAATGAACCCCTTTCACCAAGTAAAAAAAGTTCATTAACCTTATTACATTTCTATCCCCACTGGGGATGAGTTCTGTGCTACAGTGCTTGCCTACCATATGCCAAGGCTCTGGGTTCAGTTCCCAAGACTGCCAGAAAACACCCCAAAACCCTCTAACGAATCAATGGATTTGTGCATTGTTAAAAAAATGTTAACACAAAAAGAATCAGATTTCTGTCCCCACCACTATACCTCCTGTCCCCTGCCTCTGCTCCTGCCATTTATTTCCCTCCAGCTGTTCTTAACTCCCCAGTCAGAATGATCATACTAAGCCAAATATGCACCTGCCATTCCCATGCTTACAACAACTCCCCAGGGGAAGCTTTCCCATAGGCTCCAGAATTCCGAGCAGCTGAAACAGGCCACACTATTGCTTCTCCTCCAAACTCATCTCGCAAGACTCCACACACCTCTCTCTATGCTTCAGCTGAACTTGCAGTTTTCCTCATGGCCCATCTCTGCTCACCTCTTTGCCTTTGCACAAAACTAAAACCTAACTTCATCTCAAAGTCACCTCCAAACAGACATACTGAGTCTTCCACTCCACCCCTCTTTCTTCTCTGAGCTTCTAAAATTCCCACATTGAACCCCACTCCCCAGTGTGATGGTGTGTGCAGAGGCAAGGCCTTTGAGACATGATAAGATCATGAATAGGAGTTAGGGCCTTTCTTTGTAAGAGACAACTTCTTTCTCCACCACACAAGGACAAAGACAAGAGTCTATCTGCACACCAGGAAGGGACCCCTAACAGATTAGCACTTTGATCTTGGACACAATGTCCAAGCTCTACAAAAATGAGAAACAAACTTCTTCAGTTTATGCCACCCACCTCATGGTGTTTCTGTTATAGAAGCCCAACCAAACTAAGAGAGACAGCTCCTTCAGATTCTGGAATTTCTCATTCACAGCCTCATCGGACCACAATGCAATGGCTTCACTGCCTGTCAATCTCCCAACAAGGTCAGGGCAGCTCTACCTGGCCAAATGTGCCTGTGCCTAGAACAGGGGCTGGCAGAGCGTGCCTGACAAGGTCGGAAGCAGGCAGGCCAGCATGCATCTTAACTAACCACACAGAGGCCTTCTTTAGGCACACAAGGTCTCAATGTGGCCTTCTCATGCTCCCAGCAGTTAATTTAGGGGTGGGGCCACATGCACACCCCCTCCCAGCCTATACCAGAGAATTCTAGCAAGAATACTCTTAAGATGTCTCTGAGAGTAAGAGAACGAAGTTCAAGGTTGCAGGCAGCACCAGTGAGAGCATTTCTGCAGATTCCCCATTCCCCATAGAGCAAAGGGACTGAGATGTCAAGGGATCAGGCTTAGCATGGACACCAGGGCTCTGGGTCAGGGATGTCTACAGAAAAAGACTTTAAGGTTAAGAGGGTTATAACCTCCAAAGTTACACACAGGGAAAGAGTCACACAGTGACTACAGTTCTGCTGCAAGTTTAAGTAACAAATCTCTCTTAGGATCTACATATCTGGAACCAAATGAAAAATTATCTCCTCCCCTTGGGGTAAGGAAAGGGGCAGAACTCCTGGATCACACATTCCTCTGTCCCACCTAGGGATCCACTGGCTAACAGAGGCAGAGGCAGATGAGACAGAAAGACTGTGCCAGGACAAGGAGAGGCCAAGGCAGAAAAGGGAATGAAAGATAGTGAAAGAGTCCAAGAAAAGTGTCAGACAGTGAGTCAGAGGGTGGGGGAGGGGCCCTCAGCAGCTACCCAGGAATCAAGATCCTGACCATGGCACCGTTCCCAGGGTGAGTACAGCCCTCTCCTAGGGTCCTGGAGGACGGAAAAGCAATTCCCAGGAGCTGGCTCCAACAGAAACACCACACCCCCAAGGAGCCCTGGAGAGAGGCACTGAATCAAAGAAAACCAGGCTTCTTCCGGTATGACTGGGCCCTTCTGCCACCACACAGATGCTGACAGCCCAAGGGGGCATCTTCCCAGCCTACTGGCCACAACTGGCTACACACACTGTGAATCCCGGAAAGGCCCCCTCACTCCAGGCACCAAGTAACCAATGGCTGTTTGGGTGAGGAGGAGACCATCTCTGGAAAAGTCACATCAACTTCTCTACCCACTTCAACAGACCACTGCCCCAATTCCCAGCCTGAGCTGATATTAGGTAGGGGGCATCTTTTGCTACCTCCACCCCCCTCCAGGAATCTCAAGAATTCGTCCTTTAACCTCAAAACCCCAGGCTTTGGCCAGCCCCTCCCGCCAACACCTGGGGTCACGTGACCCTTGGCCCTCAAGAATTACTTCCCAGGATGTGGGAAAAAACACCTCCAAGCAAAGCGGTCCCCACTGAAACAAACTGCCTCAGCAGCCCAAAGAGAGCAGACAGGAAGGCCTGGCACACCCCTCCCCCACTCATCCCTCACAAAGTGATCTGAGGGAGGGGACTGTTCTTCAGCTAAGCCTCTAGGGCCTGGCATTGGGTAGCTGCTTAATGTTTGTAAAAGGCACTGCCCCTGCAGAAGGGAAAAACCTACCTACACCAAGC
Organism: Octomys mimax; assembly: GCA_002564305.1. NCBI lineage: Eukaryota > Metazoa > Chordata > Mammalia > Rodentia > Octodontidae > Octomys > Octomys mimax. Next base: position 6,995 of record NDGM011008464.1, read on the forward strand.
CTGCTTCCTGCCCGCCTTCATTCATTCGTTCTAAAATATAGTAGTTACCAAACTCCCCTTACATACCAAAATCTGTGACAAGACATTTGGGCACACAGGGAGCAAGCCTACAAGGCTAGTCCCCTGAAGAGTGAGTTGGGCAGCAATGTACAGTGAGGAGAACGGGGGTTGGGGTGAGGAGGGAGGAGAGGAGGCCCAAGAAGGTACAGCTGGAGGTAGAGACAGCAGGTCTGAGGAAGGGTGTAAGGAGCCCAGCAGAGGGGCTGGAAAGCCGAGCAGGGACTGCCAGTCAAGTGGGAGGAAGGGCGGCCTGGGAGGGGGCAGGGCCAGGGGCACCAGGGCAGACTTTAGCCCGAGGGCACAGGAAGCCAAGGGAGGATTTAAGTGGGGAGTGACAATAACAGATTTGCATTTTTAAAAGATGGCTCAGCACCAGGACGGGATGGGGTGTGACCTGTTGGCCAGTGATGCCAGTGCCAAACGAGATGACAGGACAAGGGCACAGGAGAAAGGGGGTGGACTTGGCGACTCGGGTGTAGAGCGTAATAGGGCAGGGCTGTCAAGGATCTGGGGGTGGAGAGTGACGAGTTAACTCTCCCGAGGGCTGTGAGACTTGCAGTGGAGGTGTTGGGTGGGCAGCGTTGGGAGTGTGGGTTTGGCCGTGTGTGATTGTACCGGGAGCAGGAGTGACTAAGTGTGTGGCTGCTGCGATGGTGTGGGCATCGCAACACTGCGTGACAGGGAAAAGGCCCCCGGGAAGGGGAAACTGAGGACCGAGAGGAAGTACGTGCAAAGGAGGGAACAGCCGTGCGTGGGAGAGGACCTACGTGTGCCCGCGGGTGGCCGGTGTGGCTGCGCCCGGTGACTCACAGCGGTGGCCTCCGCTGTGACGGCGACTGACAAACAGGTGAGCGCACGACACACCCCTCCCCCGGGCCTGCCGCGCGGGGTCCGTGACTCACCGAGCCGCGCGCATCTCCGCTCCCGTCCGACCCCCGCCGGCTGGGGCGCCCTGCCCTCCCGAGGGTAGCCCGAGCAGGAAGGGACTGCTGTCACCTGCTCTGGCCACGCGAGGAACTTGCGAAAAGTTCTCAGCCAACTAGGTCAGAAGGAACCTCTCTCGCGGACGCGAGACCCGCTCCCCGCCACCTGCACCGGGCGCCGGGCCGCGCGGGGGAGGGGACGGGGCCTGAAGCCCGCCTCCCGGCCGCGGACTCCGGCCGGTCCCCCCGCCCGCCCGGTGCCAAGGAGCAGACGGCCCGGCCCAGCTTGGCGCCCTTCCCTCCGGGACGCCCCCTGCCCTAGTCCGGCAACCCGCCGGACCCCACGCTCACCTGCGTTCTGGGCGCCCCGCGACCCCGTCCGACCCGCGTCCCGGCCCCGCGCTCGGCGCACGGCTGCTGTGCTCCGCGGTCGGTGCGGCCGCCCCCCAGTCCGGCGTCCGGCGGCAGCGGCTGCGGCGGGAGACTGGCTGCCCGACCCCGCCCGCGCTCCGCCCTCCTCGTCAGTGGAAAACTCCGGGGCTCACGGCACTGACGCACGCCCGGCCCGCGCCAGGCGCCCGTCCGGCCCCGCCCCGGCCCCGCCCCGAGGCCCCGCCCCCCGCAGGCGCGCGGCCGCGGCCTCCCAGCGAACTCTGACCCCGGACGGCGCCGCAACCGCCCTGCCCAGCGCCTCTCCGCTGTCCTGGCGCCGGCTGTGCCAGCTGGGTCGTGCGGTTATCTACCGCCTCGCTCTACGGATCTGTACACTGAGGCCAGCTGGCCGACACGCCCCCTGCCTGCCCGGGAGGCAGCCTGTTGGGATCCAGTCCACTCCGGTGCCCACCCGCAGTGGGACTGGACGCGAACCTAGGGCCGCCGCGGAGGGAAGGTCCCGTGGGCCTGACCTTCAGCGTGCCCAGGGCTGAGACCTGCTTCTGCGGAGCCACGCGGACCAGGCGCCTCTCCCCAAACCACTGCACGAGGCAAATATGCACGCGGCAAATATGCACGCCCGAACCATTTTCCGACGCCCGAGGTTCGCACCTATCCAGGGCCAAATGACCCCCACACCTGCTGTGGTGTTCTCGGAGCCGCTCACCCAAACCCCGAGGTCTTCCTGGGCTTAGCTGCACCGGCCTCCTCCAGGGTGCCTTCGTGGGACACGCCCCTTACCCCCACATCCCCACCTACTCCAGCAGCATTCCGGGTCTTTTTGATGTCCTAGATGAGAACTGCCTCCCCGAGGGGGTGGGGGTGACCTGTCCTGCCTGGGGTGAAGGTCATGGATGGCAAGGGCGCCTCTGCCTCCCGAGGTGTGTGTAGGGGAGTGGAATGAAGAGGGAACAAAGGGTAGGGAGATAGGAGCCTGCCCTCCTGGGTGCTCTGTCCCTCTGGGAGCCTTGTGTATGCCCACCTGGAAATTATAGGTGAGTTGTCTGGGAGCTGGATACAAGCTTCTACAGAAGCTGGCAGTGGTCTTGGAAGGATCTATAGCTCACCGTTAGTACCTCTGGTGGTAGAGACTGGTCAGGTGGGAGTTTATAAAGCCTACAGAGACGCTAGGGCGTGTGCTAGGTGGTGCCTGCCTATAATCCTAGCACTTGGAGCCTGAGGCAGGAGGTTTCTGAAATTCAAACCAACCCTGGGCAATCACAAACCTGACTAAAAATTTAAAAAGAGCTGGGTATGGTGGCACACACCTATCATCTCAGCATTTGGGGTGCTGAGCCAGGAGGATCTCCACATGTTCAAGGGCCACATAGTGCATTCAAGGCCAACCTGAACTACACAATGAGATTGTCTCAGAAAACAAAAATTTTTAAAAATGTAGCAACAGGTCTTGGATGTTACTGTGTGAAGTCCTAGGGTTCAACCCCCAATACCACCAAAAAAAGAAAAGTCTACAGAGCTGGTGAGAGTCATGCTCTCCCTGCAGCTGCTGGCTACAGACCTTGCTGGTCCCAGAGAACCCTTTCCTTTCCTCCACCTGCCTTTCTGCTTGCCTCCCATCTCCAGCAGAAAGGGGCTTCTATGACTAGAAATAGCATTTTACTTTGTTTTTCTCTCCTTGACTCCCTCTTTGCATCTGTATAATGGGGACATTGGACCAGCAAAACTCACCTACTGCATCATTCTTGACTGGGTTTCTGGAAGATGCTGCCTGCTGGACAGGCGTGGGCTCTAATGTTCTTGAAGGTCAGGCCCAGGCTGCCTCCACTCCCTGCTGGGCTGTGGATTGGAAAAACCAGACAGCACAGAAACCAGGGGAGGAATTTGGCAAGGACTGGAGTCTGGGCTTAGAGCAGGAGGGATGAGTTTGGGGAAGAAGAGGCGGGGAGATTAAGAGAAAATATAATCGAATAAGTGATATGTTTTCTCCAGCAGAGCATCTGCCCACCCGGGATGAGCTCGCCAGATGTTCCCCAGATGTTGCTGGTGATGGGAAGCATCTTCCCGTGGGATCCCATCTAAACCTTTCCTGTTCCTGGGGAAATGCAGGGTCTGTTCCAAGGCCAGAAGGGTGGGGCCTTGGTAGCACTGACACAGGCAAACACACCCACACATCCTCAGGGAATTTCTGGAAACTTGGAAGGATCCTGCAGATTTCTTAAAAGTTGAGCATCCATGGATTAGCCTTTTTAGGTAAACAAAAATGACAATAAGTTTTAAATAAAAACTTTAAGAAATTAAAACTTAGAGCCAGGGTTGGCACATGGCTGGAATCCCAGTACTCAGAAGGCTGAGGCAGGAAGCTCGCTTCAATTTGAAGACCAGCCAGGGCTACATAATGAGTTCAAGGCCAGCCTGGGCTATGTAGTGAGGCCATGTCTCAAAAATACAAAATAAATAAACAAATGTTAATGATATGTTCCCATCTGTAAGGCTGAAATGAAAAGATCAACGATAGAAAATATGGCAAGACTGACAATTAAGCAGATCTATCAGACATTGTTGATGGAAGAGTAAACTGGCACAAAGCTTGGATAATGTCAGCATCCACTAAGACTAAATAAAGCTGATCTCTGAGTCTGTGCAATTGTACTCCTCATTATATTGCAGAGCCAAAGGCGGGGGGAGCTCTTAGCCGCCAGAAGACTCGTGCAAGAATGTTGGAGCTATTTTATGTATAATAGCTAAAAACTGGAAATAAGCTCACATGTTCACTAGTAGGTGAGTGGAAACAAACTGATTTTGTATATAACATGGAAATAAAGAAACACAAAGTATTGCCTCCAACAGTGACATGAATGAATCTTTAAAATATTGTACTTAGAAGAAGCCAGGCATGCCTGTACTCCCAGCACAGGAGAGACTGAGGCAGGAGGATGGCTGTGAGTTCGAGGCCAGCCTGGGCTACATAGGGAGACCCTGTTTTCAAAGGGCAGATTAAAAAGGCGATAGGCATAAAAGAAAAATGGTTGTACTCTTATTTATATGAGGTATAAAAACAACCAGACTGGGCTGGCTGGATAGCTCTGTGGATTAAAGCGCCTGCTTAGGCAGACACAGGGACCAGGGGTTCATGCCCAGTATGCTGTGCTGGCCCTGCCCCCAGGGTGCACTGAGAGGTAACTGAGATTGGGCGAGGTAGTACACGTCTAATGATCCCAGCACTTGGGAGGCTGAAAACAGAGGAGGATGACTATGAATCTGATTTGTGTAGTGAGACCCTGTAGACCCTGTACTAAATACATTTTAAAAAAAGAAAAAAAAGCCGAACTGTTAGTCATGGTGATACATACCTATAATCCCAGCACTGGGGAGGCTGAGGCAGGAGGATGGTCTCAAGTCTGAGACCACCTTAGGCTATAAAGTACACTTAACGACAGTCTGAACTGAATAATGAAAGCCTGTCTTTAAAAAAAAAGGCAAACAAGTTTGGAGAGGTCTAAAAACTGGAAAAGGATCTAACAGTCATTGGCAGCTAGAGAAGTTCTATACATTGACCTGAGTAGTGGTAGGACAGGTAACACTGATGTAAAATTCAAGTTCTTTTTAAATTTTTGTTATTGTGTGTTTTGTTTTTGTTTCTGTTTTTTCACAATACTGGGGCTCCAGCCCAGGGTTTCATACATGTCAGGCAAGTGCTCTATCACTTAGCTACATTCCCAGTGAAATTCAAGGCCTTTCCTGTTTTACCTTCACAAAACAATTTTTAAGAGCAAAAGGCAGGCAGGCAGGTGGGGGATGGCAATCTTAGCAGCAGTGTTGTGGGCAGGAAGCCAACGTTCAGACCTTTGTCCCTAGGTCTACATCCAAATCTACAGACCCCCAGGGCAGGCTCCACTGGTGACGATTTTTCTCTACCCATCAGTGTGGTGTTCGTGGGAAGCTTCTGTGCCAACAGCAACCCTTTGTGTCACTGGCTCTGGACGGGTGTCCAGCCGTTCACTCTGGCACCCAGGAGACGGGTCTGTATAGCCCTGATGGCCTAAGGCTTGGTCCCACAAGACTGGCCTGCAGCTTAGTCCTGGCCTCCTCTGCAGCTGACAGACCAGCCATAGAGTCAGGGTTCCCTCACCCCTTCCCAAGCTTTGGTAATTTGCCAGCCTGGCTTGCAGAGCTCAGGAACATGATTAACTTATGAATTTATCATAAATGATGCGAATGAATAGCCAGGAGCAGAAGCCTGTAGGGCAAGGTTCAATGGTGTCCCAGCAGAACTGGGTTGTGGCACCCCATTGTGATGGGTGCATGGATGTGTCCCAGCCGTAAACTCAGCAGATCTCGCTGTTCAAGGGCTCCTGAGAAGCTCAGCCTCCAGTCCCCTTACCCTTCCTAGATGTCAGAAGGCAGGCCTCAAATGCCACTTGGTCTTTCTAGTGATGGGCTCCTACTAGGAACCCTGCCCCAAGTCATCGCATTAGCAGTAACTCAGGTATAACTGAAAGGGGCTGCTTATAAACAAGATATTCCTGTCACTCAGGAAATTCCAAAGGTTTTTAGGAGCTCTGCCAGGAATCAGGGACAAAGACCAAATATTTGCCTTATTTTGCCATAGATGGGTAAGAATTTATTCTACAACAGCTCTCAGGTCCAAGGGATTTTATGTTATTGTTCATGCAAGAGTTTTATTGTTTAGCTTTTATATTAGGTTTGATCTAGTGCATGTAGGGGTACGTGGGTGTGGGTGTGAGTGTGTGTATATGTGTGTAATACTAACTATTGAACCCAGGGCCTTCACATTAAGCTACAGACTAATCCTATTTTTACATTTTTTCTTTGGTTATTTTATTTTTAATTTTGAGAATGGATCTCACTAAGTCACTAAACTGCCCAGGTTGGGCTTAAATTTGTGATCCTCCTGCCTCAGCCTCCCGTAGTGCTAGAATTACAGGCATGTGCCACTATGTTCAGCTTGGTCTGTTTATAACTTAGTTTTTTACTGTATAAAGTAAGGTTCTAACTTCATTCCTTTGCATGTGGATATTCAGTTTCCCCAGCACCATTTGTTGAAAAATTTTCCCCCTCTGAAATCAGTGCAGTCTGGTCTCAAGGAAAAATAATTTGCACCCAAATCAGCAGGGACAGAGTCCTATGTCCATCTCGGCCCCACCCTCCACAGTTGAGCCCTGGGGACACCCAGCTCTGAGTCTTTGCTATGAGTCTGGCCTTGGTTAACATGCACCTGCCTAGCCTGTGGATTCACTGAGAATGGCCGATGGCTGCCTGTGTCTGTGCTACCCTTGCTTGTGGGAGGGCAGGGGGACTCTTCAGTGAGGATTGTGGTCCAGACAGCCCTAGCCCAACAACCTCCTTATCAGTGCTGGAGGAAGTGCTACTCATCCCCACCTGACCCTTTCTCTTCTTCCTTAAAGGAGTTGACCTTTCTTTTCTGTGTGTTTTGTTTGTTTGTTTCTGTGAAGGCTTGTTTGGTCTTGACCCCCCATTCCAATTGCCCTACCTCCTCTTGAAATATTGCTTAAGAGATCCTCCCACCTCAGCCTCCTGAGTAGCTGGCTATATAGTGCAGGCTAGCCTTAAACTTGCTATGTAGCCCAGGCTGTGGCACACAGTAATCCTCCTGCTTCTATCTCCCCGAGTGCTGGGATAACAGGCATGTGCCATCACACCTGGCTTTTTAAGTTGACCTTTCTTGACCCCCATCCTTCTACCCACCCAGTCCTCTTAAAGGGCTGAGTCCCTGGGTCTCAGTGTGGCTCCTGCACCACTAGCACCACCTGCATTATGGCTGGAAGTGCAGGTTCTTGGGTCCTCCTAGACCTCAGAACCAGAACATTGGAGATTGGGGCCCAGCAACCCCCAACTTTACAAACCTGTCTTCCAGTTGATTCTGGTGCAGATGAGTTTTGGGACCACTGAAGTAAGACACTAGAAAGCAAAAACCAGGCAGGAGGCCATTTGAATTCTTGGACATTCCTACTGATCCGTGTTGGAAGGCTTGTTTGGTCTTGACTCTCCATTCCGATTGCCCTACCTCCTCTTGAAATATTGCTCAAGGGATCCTCCCACCTCAGCCTCCTGAGTCGCTGGGACTCCAGGCATGTGCCTCCTATCATTTTAAATTGAAAGACTTTTGCCGGATGTGGTAGTACATGGCTATAGTTCAACACTTGGGAGGCTGAGGCAGAAGGATCACTGAGAGAGTTCAAGGTCAGCCCAAGCTATAAGGAGTGAGAAGGTACATAGCAAGAATGTCTCAAAATAAATAAATAAATAAATAAATAAATAAATAAATAAATCTAAAAAACACACAATAAATTAAAAGTCTTTCGAGCGTAGATGTGTGTATTAAAATACAAGCAGATAAGTTCTGGGTCAAAGGGTTTTGAGCAATATTACCGAATCACCCTCCACAAACTATAGCACTTTCACTTTCAAGAGGTAGTCTCTGGAAGTGCCTGTTTCCCAGCAAGCACCCTGGCTGGCACTTAGCCCTATCACGCTCACTGGGCTCTGCCCATCTGCTAAGAGGAGCAAAGCAGTCTTACTGCTTTAGTTGGCATTTTTCTTACGATGACTGAAGTTGAGACTCTGAAAACCATTTCTATTTCTCTCTAAACTGTTGGTTTACATTCTTAACTTAGTTTGTATCACATTGTTTTAGGATTTTTAGGATGGTGAACTTTTAGTACTTGTTTCTGATTTGTCTTTGACCTTACAGTATGTTTTACCATGCAGAAGCCTGCAGATTTAACATAGTCAAGTTTATATTTATTTGAGATCCTGGATTTAGCCTTTATTCACCTGGAATTTATTTTGATTTAGAGTACATAGTACGGTTTCCATATTATTTTTCCTCATATGCTTTGTCAATTTTACTACCATCTTTCTCTACTAATTTAAAAGTCACTTTAAAAAAAATAGAAGAGCACTTGGGAGGCTGAGGCAGGAGGAGTGCCATGAGTTTGAGGCCAGCCTGGGCTATGCAGTGAGTTCAAGGCCAGCTTGCACTATAAAATGAGACCCTGTCTCAATCAATCAATCAATCAATCAATCAATAGATAGATAAATAAGTAAATATTTAAA
>NDGM011008466.1:0-12283 GCA_002564305.1 Octomys mimax
CCTGTGCTTTGCTAGCTTGTTCTAAGTAGGTGCTTTAGACCACTGAGCCATCTCACCAGCCCCTTGGGGAGGTCTTTGAGGTGTGCAGGAGACCTCCTCACATGGCCTCAAGTCCAGACCTGACCAGTGGAGGCCGTGTCCATCCCTTCCTGCTCCTGCTACCCTGTGTTCGGTGCTTGAGGAGCAGAGCCTTCCCCAGAGGACATTTCTCCTGCAAGGGGGGCCTTCCTGAAACTCGGGAGCCCTGGCTCGTCTTTGAGCATGTGGCCTGACCCCTGTGCTTGTCCTCCTGCAGGATGCTAGTGTTCGGGGCAGCGGCAGTGGTGGCCGGGAGCGCCTCCTCGTGGAGCCACCACTGGCACAGGAGAAGGCAGGTGGCCCGGCGGTCCCCTCGCACCTGCTCAGCACCCCGTACCCCTTTGGCCTGTCCCCCAGCTCAGTCATGCAAGATTCGCGCTTCCCACCACTCAAGTAAGTGTCTCTGCTGGCCCGGCTCTGCCCCAAGGCACTCACCTGCCCCGCTGCACACCCCACCTGAACCCATCTGTGCTTGGGTTCTGGGGGCCAGGCTGGCCGAGGGTGGTAGCCACCTTGCTGCAGTCCTGGGCCTCCCAGAGAGTCGTGTCTTGTTACGAGAAAGGACCTGTGCCTGTAGGAGGCCACAGGGGGCTCTCCCAGCAGTTCTAGGGGAGTGCAGGATAGACCCCGTCTGCTGGCCAGGACAGGCCCTCTGCTCACCTGTCACCTTGCCCACCTGCTGTCCTGCCCTGCAGCCTCCAGCGGCCTGTGCACCACGTGGTGCCTCCAAGCACGGTGACTGAGGACTACCTGAGGAGCTTCCGGCCCTACCACACTGCTGAGGACCTGCGCGTGTCCTCCCTGCCCCCCATCGGCCTGGACCCGGCCACCGCCGCAGCCTACTACCACCCCAGCTACCTGGCCCCGCACCCCTTCCCACACCCGGCCTTCAGGTGAGCACCGCTCCTCCCCATGAGACTGCTGGGGTTGATTCTCAGGAGTTGCCCAGACCCAAGGACAGTGGGTTGCCCCAGCCCCTGCCACCTCTGTCCTGGCTCAGGGCACCTTGTACTGGGACCCAGGTGGACAGCCCCAAGAGTGCCTCTGCACAGCTTGGCTGGAGGAAGGGAGGTGGTGGACGGGGCTTCAGCGCTCCAAACTGTTAGGGGCCTGGGTGGAGGTGGGAGCTGGGGTGGAACCAGGAGCCCACAGCCCTGGGCTATCTTACGCTCTCTGTGTGTGACTTTGGCGCCCACCAGCCCCGTCCTCTCATACAGGATGGATGAGTCCTACTGTCTGTCCGCCCTGAGGTCTCCATTCTACCCCATCCCCACCCCTGGCTCCTTGCCTCCATTGCACCCCTCGGCTATGCACCTCCACCTCTCTGGTGTCCGCTACCCACCGGAGCTCTCACACTCATCGTTGGCTGCACTGCACTCGGAGCGAATATCGGGGCTCAGCGCAGAGAGGTGAGTTTGTCCTGGGCTGGCTGGCTGGTGGGTGGACCCCAGCTTGGGGCTCTGTGGCTCCTGGGCTCAGCCACTCCTGTCCTCAGTCTGTTTACCTGTGAGGTGGGCCATGGGTGGTACATACCCCAAGACCTCCAGACAGGACCTGGCTGCCAGCTGTGCCAGGTTGTTGGGGGTTCTCCTCAGAGCTGTTGTGATCATGTGGAGAGGGAAGAGCCTGGCCTGTGCCCGTACCCGTGCCCACGCAGACGAGTCCGTGGAGGACCTGAGCCCTCACATTCCCCTCGCAGGCTGCAGATGGATGAGGAGCTGCGGCGCGAGAGAGAGCGGGAACGCGAGCGGGAGGCTGACCGTGAGCGGGAGAAGGAGCGCGAGCGGGAGAAGGAGCGCGAGCGGGAGAAGGAGCTAGAGCGGGAAAAGGAGCGCGAGCGCGAGCTGGAGCGCCAGCGGGAGCAACGGGCCCGGGAGAAGGAGGTGCTGGCTGCCAAGGCGCTGGAGCCCGCCTTCCTGCCCGTGGCCGAGCTGCATGGGCTGCGTGGGCACGCCGCGGAGGAGCGGGCCAAGCCCTCGGAGCAGCTGACGCCAACTCGAGCAGGTACCTGGCAGCTGAGCCCACTGCGTAGCCCAGGCGGCCTCGGCCTCTCGAGCAGTGCCCTGCCGCCCCTGGCTCATGTCGTCTGTCTTAGCTTTGCATAAAGGCCGTGTGTAACCACCAGCCTGGCTGTTGGGATTCCGCAACTGGAAGCCTGCCCTTCTGGACAGGTGCCACTGGCCTGTCAGCTGGAGCACTTGCTTACTGTGCTTCCATGTGGGGAGAGACGCGCCTGTGCTTCTGGCTGGGGTAGAGCCAGTGAAGGGCGGCCATCCTGGTGGACACTTGGCTGAGGAGGGTCAAGGACAGGCCCCGGCTCTGGCGGTGACCGCATTTCTCCCCACAGAGAAGCTGAAGGATGCGGGCCTGCAGACACCCAAGCCGGTGCAGCACCCCCTGCACCCCGTGCCCACGCCACACCACGCCGTGCCTGGCCTCATCTCCAGCCACGGCATCTTCTCTCTGCCAGCCAGCAGTGCTGCCGCAAGCCTGCTGATGCAGCGCACCAATGAGGAGGAAAAGTGGCTGGCTCGGCAGCGCCGCCTGCGGCAGGAGAAGGAAGACCGGCAGTCCCAGGTGTCAGAGTTCAGGCAGCAGGTGCTAGAGCAGCACCTGGACATGGGCCGGCCACCAGTGCCCGTGGAGGAACACAGACCCGAGAACAGCAGGTGGGCCCGGGGCAGGACTCTTCCTGTGGGCTAGGACCCTCGAGTGTCTGCATGTCTGTCGCTGCCACACATCTCCCATTGTCCTCTGGGCCTCCCGTGAGGAGACTGAGAGAAACCATCTGCAAGTACAGGACCCCAGTCTAGGGCTGGGCTGAGACCACAGCGGGCGGCAGCTGGTGCCGGAGGTGCCAGGCCAGGAGGCTTAGTGACTGATAATCCCTGTCTGTTCCACTGTCTTCTGGTTTTTAGCCTGGGTTGTTTTTCATTTTTTAAGTGAGGCACTGCTTTTAATTTCTGTTTACAGGGCCAGTGAGATAGCTCAGCGGACTAAAGCACATGCTTAGGCAAGCGCAGGCTAGCGCAGAGACTGTGATCCCAGCACCACATGCTGGGCCAGCCCCCACCCCCAGGCTGAGCTGACCACAGTCTGGGCATGGTGACACACACCTGTAATCCCGGCGCTGGGGAGGCTGAAAACGGGGGCATCACAGAGTCTGAGCTGTGTAGTGAGACCCTGTAACAATCAAGTCCATTTTTAAAAGTCATTTCTGTTTAAGAAAGAAGCACTTTTAATCACATTTTAAATAAGTCAGGTGTGGTGCACACCCATGGCCCCAGCACTTGGGAGGCTGAGACAGAGGAGTGCTGAGAGTTTACGCTGGCCTGGATTACACAGCAAAACCCCTGTCTCAAAAAAAGAGCACCACTAATAAGCTACACTCTTCCTCAGGCTCTTTCTCCCAGAGTAGAATAGTTCCCCCAAGTCCTGTGCCTTTCTCCGGCACCCAGGCTCCTGACCCCGGCCTTGTGGCCTGGGCTTCCCCCGACCTTAGTGTGCTCCGGGAGCAGCACTCCTCTGCCTTGATCATGAAGGCTGGGCCTCTACAGCTCTGCCCTGGCCAGGCAGGGACATGGGTCCTGTGCTGGGCCTCAGGCTTTCCAGAGCGGTAGGCAGGGAGGTTGCTAGGGGCTGCACAGCCCTTGTCCTTGTGCTGTCAGCCGCAGAGAGCCACCACCTCCCATTCTGTGAAGGAGTTAGCTGAGCTTCCCGGCTGTGTCGGGGGCAGGAGGCTGGCCCTGGCCTACCAGTGGTCTTGCATTGCTAGAGTAGCTTCCCCTGGGCCACACTGTCCCTTTGCTGCTTGGGCACCTGTCTGAGGCCTCACAAGGGCCTGACTTCAGCGGCTCCTGAGCTGCCCTCTGCCTCACTGACCCCTCACCACTGCCCCCGCCATGTCTCCTGTGAAACTCTGGGCTTCCTTGGTCTGCCCAGAACACCATTCAGGTGTCAGGTGGCCACCTAGGCTTGGGTGACGGCCATGGCTGAGTACTCCAGGAATGTGACATTCAGACAGGGTCCTCAGCTGGAAAGACGTGCAGTGCTTGGCTCTTGTGTGCGGAGTGTTTGTTCTGCTGAGTTTTCTTCCTCGGCTGTTCACCTAGGGTCAGTTTCCGGGGCTGTTCCTGTTGTGCTTTATCACTTGGGGAGCTGGACTCTTGGCTCTGAGTGTGCAGGACTCGAGGCAGCCCTCACGGCAGTGGGCATGGTACCCAGCCACTGTAGCAGCCCGTGGGCGCTGGCCCAATGTGCCAAGTATCCATCCTTCCTGCACATGTGCCCCAGGTTGCTGAGCATTGTGGTCCCAAAGTCCAGTTAAGCTGCCTCAAAAAAAAAAAGAAAAAGAAAAGCTCTAAATAACCAGTCTTTCGGGGGTTGCCTTTTGCTTAAAGTGCAGTGAGAAAATGATGTGGTAGATAGAACAGTGTGACAGCCTCTTAGGGAGTCCCTGAGCGAGAGCCTGTGTGCCCTTCTGCCCAGACCATTGCGCAGAGCTACTGCTCTGGGTCACTGTGGAGGGGCAGCAGGGCCACAGACTGCATCCCGTGTGAGGGTCTTCCTATGCACTGGCTTCTAGGCTGGGCCAGACCCAGAAGCTCCCTTCTGGCCTGCTGCCTGCCTTGAGGACAGCAGGAGGAGCAGTCATGCCTGCCAGGCTTGCTAGTCTGTCCCCTGGAGGAAGGTCTGGGGTCAGGGCCACTTCAGCAATAAACACAGGCTGGGCACCTGTCCTCACAGGGTCTAGGTGAGCAGGCAAGTGTGGCGTGGGCCCAAGGGAACTGTTCAGCGTCACCAACAGCGCAGTTCTGGGCCGCCCTGTCCCCTGGGCAGAAGCACTCCTTGCTGCCAGCTGAGGGCCTGGCCTGGATATGCGAGTGGCACCCTTGCCGGTTTCTCCAGCTGCCTAGGGCTAGCAGGGAGCTTGGAGAGGTCCTGTGTGCCAGCACGTCTTCTGCCCTGTGACCGACGGTCGATCTCTCTCCCCAGGCCAGGACCAAACCGGCTTGAGCAGGGCAGCCGAGAGGCCCCACAGCACTTCGGCGGGCCACCCCCTCTCATCTCTCCCAAGCCCCAGCACCACACGATGCCCACTGCCCTCTGGAACCCAGTGTCTCTGATGGATAACACCCTGGAGACGCGGCGGGCTGAGAGCCACCCCCTGCACAGCCACCCGGCTGCATTTGAGCCCAGTCGCCAGGCTGCTGTCCCAATGGTAAAGGTGGAGCGCATCTACTGCCCAGAGAAAGCAGAGGAGCCCCGGAAGCGGGAGACTGCCCCCCTGGACAAGTACCAGCCACCGGCACGGGAGGCAGGAAGCCTGGAGTCCCCAGCCTTTGCCCATGGGCCTGGGCCCTTCCTCACTGAGCTTGAGAAGTCTACACAGACACTCCTAGGCCAGCAGCGGGTCTCCCTGCCCCAGGCAGCCTCCTTTGGGGAGCTCAGTGTGCCCCTGAAGCCGGGCTCGCCCTACCGGCACCCAGCATCCCGGGGCCCTGATCCTGCCTACATCTATGACGAAGTCCTGCAGCAGCGCCGGAGGCTAGTCAGCAAGCTGGACCTGGAGGAACGCAGGCGGCGCGAGGCCCAGGAGAAAGGTCTGGTCCTTGGTGGGTGGCCCTGGCCTCTGGGAAGGGGATCGTAGCAAGACCAGGGAGCCTGCTGCCGGCTGCCACCCTGTCCCATCCCAAGGTGGCAGGTTCACAGACCTCTGTGTAGCAGCCTGGCGCCTCTGCAGGGAAACAGACATTGGGCTACGAGCACCTCACTCCACAAAGGCAAATCAGGTCCTGCGTGTAGAGGTTGCTGCAGACACGCACAATCAGTCCATGCTGACTGATGGCTAACAAGGTGGCTTTAAATATTAATAGTTCAGCATTAACACGAGAGCAGGCTGGCAGCAAGGAAGGCCTTGGCCCTGGTGTCAGCTGCAGGCAGGTAGCCAGGGAGTGAGGGGCACAGTTGACACTGCCTAGGCCAGGCCAGGCGTCGGATACCTTCAAGGCAGGGCTGGGTGCAAGGCTGTTCCCCGGTACCCCCACCAGGCTTTGATTTGGAGGTAGAGGGCCTTGTCAGCAAATGCCTGGCGACACCTCGACTTCAGGCAATCTTGTGTCTTCCATGGAACCCTGGTCCTGTCTGGTGTTGAGCTTGGCTCTTCCTGACTTGAGCAGGGGCCAGTGAAATCTTCCTGGGGTGCTGGTTTAGGCTGGATTTGGAGCCTAACTAGAATTTTTCTGCCCTACTCATCTAATAAAGGAAGACGGCCTGTGTTGAGCCCATGGCAGGGGCTCTGCCTAGGCCTTCCTGGGAGTGTGTGTGCTTGACAGCAAGAAGCTGCTGTGGGCGCCGGCTCTGGCTCTGGCTCTGGCTGTGGCTGTGGCAGTGGGTGGGTCCCCTACTGGCAGGGTCCCTGGAAGCCCCGCATTGCTGACCTGGGGCTTAGCCTTGGAGTCTTGCAGGGTTGAAAGGAGCCACTTTTAAGGTTCTTCAAGAGGTCAGCAGGCACAGCCCAGAGGCCAGCTGGCTCCCCCCATATCCCAGCTGCACACAGGCCAGAGAACCCAGGCCCCTGCCTGGCTGACCGCAGCTGCCTCTGCCCTCAGGGTACTACTACGACCTTGATGACTCTTACGACGAGAGTGATGAGGAGGAGGTGCGGGCCCACCTGCGCTTTGTGGCTGAGCAGCCACCCCTCAAGCTGGACACGTCTTCTGAGGTATTGTGCCCTCCTCTTTTCGTGGCATGCTCTGAGCCAGCTTGTACACATGGCGGTCCATCCAGCTGGGCACCAAGTCAGGCGTTGCACAGACCACAGCTGGGCACCAAGTCAGGCGTTGCACAGACCACAAGGGCCCCAGAGGGGGACCTCAGGACAGTGAAAGGGTTCCACTGCCAGTGGTTTCAAACTGATTTGTTTTCTTTCCCAATCTAGAAGCTAGAGTTTTTGCAACTTTTTGGCTTGACCACCCAACAGCAGAAGGAGGAGCTGGTGGCCCAGAAGCGGAGGAAGCGTCGGCGGATGCTAAAGGAGAGAAGCCCGTCCCCGCCGGCAGTTCAGAGTAAGAGACAGATGCCTTCGCCGAGACTGGCACTGTCCACCCGCTACAGCCCCGACGAGATGAATAACAGCCCCAACTTTGAGGAGAAGAGGAAGTTCCTGACCATCTTCAACCTGACCCACATCAGTGCAGAGAAGAGGAAAGGTACAGCTTCACCCAGCCTGCAATGGGAAGTGGGGCTCGGGGCGGGCGTGTGCTTGTGCCCCACAGTGCACCTGGCACACCTTGCTCTTGGCCCCACACGCACTTGAAGCCGGTTTGCTCTTGTGCCTTGGGTAGCCGCAGAGACTCTGGTGCTTCTGCATGTGCAGCCTGTCCTGAGCTGACAGCTGCCCTGGTCACTTGCCCAGCTTGCGCCTGAGAAGGCGGGTGCCTGAGCAGAGGGGAGGTGCAGCCCTCCCCTGGCTCTGCATCTGCATGCTGCAGGCCTTAACTGTGGGTGGTCCCTGACACAGCTTGCTGGGCTTTGTGTTGTGTGGCAGGAAGCCTGGGTGGGAAGGGCAGGGATGGCCTGTCCCCGTTAGGCAGAACCAGCATGCAGAGCAGATGGCTTGCTGCCGCTGAGATGCTCCCGAGTTGGTCTGCTCACCCGGAGCGGTATGGACAGTGACGGGAGGGTCCTTGGGCCAAGATCTGCCGCTCAGCAACAATGGTGTAGCCCGGCCCTCCCACGGCTTCCACAGCTGTGGTCTTCCTGACGTGCTGGCTTGGTGCCGAGACGGATGTTCCTGGCCGTGCTCCCTGCGTGTCTCACGGTCTCCTTGGCATCCTCTCTGGAAGAAAGAAGGAAAGCAAGAATATCTCAGGCCTTGAGTTGCTCCAGCATGATTACTGGGGAGTGGCAGCAGCGTGTCCCCTTAGCCTGCTTTCCCTTTAAGGGGTACTGGCAGGATTGTTGCCAGCAGAAATCCCTGGAAACATGCTTAGGAGTTTTTGTTTTGTGTTGTCTTTTTTTTTTTTGTTTGTTTTTTTTAATGAACTGTGTTTTCACCTGACTGAATTTCTAGAGGAAGCCATCGGCAGTGTGGCCTCTTCAGTTTCAGAATTGGCAAGAAGCACAGCCAGAGCAGGAAGCCACGGCATGGACCGTCCTGGGGTGTTGTTCAAGCGCCAGGAGTCGTGGTGCCATACTCCAGAGGCCTGGAGTCACGGGGCTTCTTCCATGGGGCCACCTTTTTTCTTTTAAATGAGAACACTTCCTCAGAAGTTGCCAGAAAGACCACGGGCACCACTGCTCCCAGAGCCTTTGGCGCTGCACGCACAGCTGCTGGGAGCACGTCTGGCACGTGCAGTAGAAGCTGGGCGGAGGCCGGCACCACTCTAGCTCAGAGGCTTTTCTGTCGCCATGGCCTGGCCTGTGGCACTTGATTTTTGATTCTTCTCAGTTTCACGGGCTTGCACCTGCAGTCGTGGCGGGCCTGGCTTCCACCCTCCCTCTCGGCGACAGTGCTCTGCCTCGTTAACCTCAGGATGCTTTTCTCACAGACAATGAGAGACTTGTTGAAATGCTCCGTGCAGCAAAGCAGAGAACACTGTCAGCAGCAGTGGCAGATTCCTTGACAAACTCTCCGAGGGACAGTCCTGCCATCTCCCTGAGCGGTAAGGGAAGGGCAGCCCCACCCACCACTGCCCAGGGTGAGAGGTGGCGCTCGAGGCCGTCTTCATCCGAGCCTGACCTGCAAGGCGATGTTTCTCTCCATCCCTCTTAGTTGACACAAGTCACACCGCTCCTTGGGATGCGACTTGGCAGAACTTGGGTGGGGGCCGGCTTCACAGAGCTGCCTGGTCTGTGTGGTCTTAGCCATCGACCCTTAGAGCCTTGTTCCAGAGCCAGAGGAAGGGGACCTGAGCCCCTGAAGTGTTGCCCCGGGCAGGAGGACGCACTGCGGCCCGGTCTGCCGGCCCACCCCACCTCTCCCGTCCAAGCTCTTTGCTCTTCCTCCTTCCTGGCCTTGCCAGCACCTGCTTTCATGTCTGACTGCACCTCTACTCGCTGAAGCAAGCAGGGACTCCTTCCGCCACCCTCGTTGGCCGGTTCCTAGTGTGCTTCTCAGCCAGGTGGGCTAAGCTCCACCTTTGTGCTTGGCGACTGGGAGCAACTTGCTTCTTCCATCTGCTCTCTTCTCAGAGGCCCCCTCGGCACCATTCCAGGATGGACTTGCTACTAAAAGTGCCACTTTTTCAGACCCTAACCACAGTGGTTCATGTCCCCAAGTCTTGCTTCTTTGTAATAGTTCTTTGTTATATATAAGCCTTTAGAGGCTGGGGTCCAAGTGCTGGACACATATCTGTTAATGTAGCACTGCATGCCGGTGATGCCAGCACTCACACTGAGGCAGAGGATCGCTGTGTTCAAAGTCAGCCTGGGCTATGTAGTGAGTTGAAGGCCAGCCTGAACCACAAAGCAAGACCCTGTCTCAGAAAAAAATCCAAAACCAGCAATTTGCAACCCTTAACATTTCCTCACTTTCTGTCTCTCAAAGAACCAGCCACGCAGACAGCTTGTCTCGAGACAGAAAAGCCTGTCGGCATTGCTGCCTCCTTGTCTGATGTCCCAAAAGCCGTGGAGAGTGGGAGACTAGAACCACTCAGGCCCCAGGAACTGTCAAGAGCCCAGGAGCCAGCTCCTCCCAGCGGTGAGAAGGCCCGGCTGAGCGAGGCCCCTGGGGGCAAGAAGAGCCTGAGCATGCTTCATTACATCCGGGGCTCTGCGCCCAAGGACGTCCCTGTGCCGTTGTCCCACAGCCTCAACGGGAAGAGCAAGCCATGGGAGCCCTTCGTGGCAGAAGAGTTTGCACACCAGTTCCATGAGTCAGTGCTGCAGTCCACCCAGAAGGCCCTGCAGAAGCATAAAGGTAACGAGGCCGCCTGCCCGCCCTGCTTCCGGGCCACATCAGCAGCTGCTCTGCACAGCCTTGGGCCCCACTGGCCCCCTGTGGAGCAGCAATGGCGCTTCAGCTCTCGGTGCCCATGCAGCAGCTGGGGATCTCAGTGGCCTGTCCTGGTCTGCAGACCCCACTCCAAGACATTCAGCACACAGTGCCACAGAGCTAAGGAAGGCCCGGGAGGTGGGTTGGAGGCCAGAGATGCTGTGCGCCCAACAGCACAGTGCTGTTCCTGGCCTCCACCCCCAGCACGCAGCTGACCGCTCTGGCCTTCTGACAGCACTCTTGGGCACTGCTCCATGAAGCCTGGCCCTGCCCCCAGCCCCACATGCATGGCTCCAGATGCACTTGTGACATAATAGGGGCCGGTACACTGCATTCCCAGTGAATTCAAAACTGATCTGAAGAGAAATTCTCGATAATAATTGAGTATAAATTCCCAACAACTAGAAGAAGATGTAGTCGTGGCTAAAACCCTATTATTCCTAACCATTACACTAAGATTAACGAAAAGGAGTCATTTTCTCTGTTTATGCAGTACTGGGGAATGGAATCCCCAGGGCCTTTGTACTGCGTCCCTAGCTCCTATTTTTGGAGACAGGGCTGAAGCTGGCTTTTGACTCGCAGTCCTCTAACCTCAGCCTCCCAGGATGCTGGGATGAGAGTACGTGCTGCTCTGCCTGACTAGGTGTCATTTTCATGCATGAGCTCTGCTACTGTGAGTTGGGTCGTCTTGAGTTAGCATTACTACAGAGATGCATCGGTGTGGCCTCATCTCTACAGGGCGCAGCTACCAGCAGGACTGAGGCATCAGCCAGAGCAGGCTGTCGAGACAGGTCACAGCCAAGCTGTGCAGGGCTCAGAGCTGAAACACCCTAGCATTTCTCATGCAAAGGGGGACTGCATGGCCTAAGCTCTCATGTTGCCCACACCCAAAGCCACAAAGATTCCAGCCCACAGGTGGGCTTGGCTGGGATCACACACGTGCCTCTGCTGAGTGGAACTGTGCCTGCTCGACTCCAAGCTCTTCCACCTCAGGCATGGGTGCTGTTTGTGCCTGGCCAGCCTGGACCCCTGTAGCTCTGCAGGGTCTGCATGCAGAGCAGTGCAGGGCCCCTTTGGACACCCTTGTTCTCCTCCCTAGGGGGTGCAGCTGCGCTGTCTGCAGAGCAGAACCACAAGGTTGACACCTCTGTCCACTACAACATTCCTGAGTTGCAGTCGTCCAGCCGGGTCCCCCTGCCCCAGCATAATGGGCAGCAGGAGCCCCTAGTGGGAAGGCAGGGATCCCACACACAGGAGATGGACCCAGGCTCAGAAGACGGCGAGGAGGAGGAGGAGGAGGAGGAAGACGGCGAGGAGGAGGAGGAAGTACCCAGGTGCAGGTGGCAAGGGCTCGAGGCAATTCTTGAAGCTTACCAGGAACACATAGAAGGTACGCATTGAGTGTGGAGAGTAGGTGTGAGAGGGAGCTGCTGCCTGCCAATGCCTATGTGGGACTCTCGCCAACCTGGAGCTGTTCTGAGTTGTGGAGCTGCAACTTCCTGGGGCACAGCTAGGTACAACCCCTTGAAAGTGACTGGTTCTCAGGCTCTGCGGGTCCACCTGCTGAAGCCCCAGGCAACTCTCACTGGGGAGTGGCTGGGGCTGGGGCTGGGGCCTGTACCAAGCAGCCTGCCACTGACCTGCATACTCAGCTTGAGGATATTTAAGTTCAGTAAGGTGCATAGCTGTGTGGCCTGTCCACAGGATATCCAGATGAAGGTCTGGCTGTCCAGGCTGCACCTAAAGTACTGTATCCCCAAGCTTGTGCCAGCCTGGGCGTGGGACTCCCCTGAAAGGCTGCTCTGGGAGCGTGGTCACACTTGCAGCTACCTCCGTGCTGCAGCTCACTTCTGGACCATGGCTCCTGTGGGCAGCTGGCGCTGCTGGGTCTCAGTTGGGCACCGAGGTGTGCTCTGCCTTCATTCCTTAGGACATCTGCAGAGGTCCTTTGGGGAGTGGAGGGCACACGGCTTAGCCCACAGGCACCACATGTGCCTGCCACAGCCAGCCCTCCTCAGTGGCTGCTGTCACCTTGCTTTCATTTCAGCACATATGGCTGCACTGTAAGGGTGTGGTGGTCAGGAAATTCAGTGATACCATGTTATCGCCTGCCCATGGCTGCTTGGGCATTTGTTCTGTGGTCTGTACTATTTATTTATTTATTTATTTATTTTGACATCAGTTATTTTAAAGAAAAAATATAAAAAC
>NDGM011008476.1:0-14299 GCA_002564305.1 Octomys mimax
TTTTAGTTTATTTTAAAGAATATAATAATAATCAATAAGACATTAGAAATGGTACACATTTAGAAGAACAAGATCAGTATTCAACCGTGGTTTTTGTATTGCACATGGCTGTCTTTGATGCTGTTGCTCAGATTATAGATAGTAGTATACAGAATTAGTCAAAGTGAAAATTTTAAGCATTAACTGCTACTTTCAAAAAACTGATGGAAATTAGTACTGCAAACAACATTAGTGCTTTCTAATTCTTTCAAGTAAACTGCTTGGTGGTATTTCCAGGGAGCTGAGGAAGCCTGAAGGGGAAAATATAAAGATAAAAAGTCAAAAGCCCTATTAAAATAGATTAGCGATAGCTTTTTATTTTAAATACATAGATGTTTTATGATGAAGAATCTGAAATGGAAGATGTCAGCTTGAAGTAATAGACCAGTCATCATTCAGATCTTGGTCTACCTGATTCAGAAAAGCTACAAAATTTCATTTTACCCATATCCTATTAATGACATTTAAATAACTAGTACTTCAATCTTATTCTAACAAAGAAAATCAATCTCAATGTAGATATCAGAAAATGTAGGATAAATAATATTAATTTTACTTCCCATATTATTATAATATCTCTTTAATTGTGGTCTCTCCTTAGATAGTCCCAGATTATTTGTTCAATTTGTAATTGAAATTGTGTCTCTAATTTGTTCATGAATCTATACATTTGGATACTGCCATTGTTAGTATGAAGTAGAATGGTCAAATGCAAGGACCACTGTGTCTCCTTCAAATTATCACTGCCTCTTTTATAGTCAGGGATATCTAATTCATTTAGTTTGGGCTCTTGCTTGATATTTAATACCATTGTATGGGCTCTAGTGAACATTTTTACTCCTGAATTAAATGATTAAATCTCTTCCTCCCCCCTTCATGGTTGTTCTTTGAAAACACAATAAAAATCCCAAAGCAAAAACTCAAACAAATACATTAGAACCAATATAGGCCATATGGTTTAGGCTGAACTGTGTCCCTTCAAAAATTCATATATAGAAATCCTAACCCCTACTATGTCAGAGTGTGACTATGATTTGAGGTGGGGTGTATGTAGAGGTAATTAAGTTAGAGTGAGTTTGTTAGGATGGGACTAAACCGTTAAGACTAGTGTCTTCATAAGAAGAAATTTGGACACTGATAGTTACAGAGGGAAAATGATGGATAGGATAGGAAAGGACTGCCATCCATAACCCTGGGAGGGAGGCCTGGGACAGACCCTTCCCTCACAGGGCTCAGGAGGACCTGACCTGCTGACCTTAGGATTCTATATCCTCCAGAACTGAGAGAAAAGAAAGGTCTTCTATTTGAGGTTCCCAGGGTGGGTGGGATACTTTTTAATAGGAGCTGTAGCAAACTCATACTTTGTTTATTCCTGAGTGTTTCTTACTTAAAACACCTCAAGCCTTTTTAGATTTACTTTCTGAACATGACAGGTCATATAAAGAAACTTCACTAGAAAATGTTTTAAAATTAGACCATTATGATGAAATCTTTTATTTGCATAGAACTTACATATCATGTCAAAAGTTTTCTATCCTTAACTCTCTGAGACCTTCCATTGCATATACCATATACCTTAGATCTTCCATCAGTAGTTTCATTTGCTGGATTTAAGTTCTTTTTTTTAATTTAATGATGGTTTGCTATTAATTTTTTGGAGATCTACTATGACACAACTGATTTAAAAATGTGTCTAAATTGATGCATAAAAGGAATAAGCACAATTTTTGGCACTATCTATATGGCTATATTTCAATCTCTTGATTTTCAGAAATAAATTTAGCATTTGTGTTTGTGGTCTTTGGGCCACAGGTCAACTTTATAGTTTATTATTGTAGGCATCTGGACACTTTCCCTTTTGTTATAAATGTTTTTCTTCCTTGTAGTTTTAAGCATGCAGCTCGACCTCCTCTCACTCAAAGACCACGTTGCATGTGTGAGCACATGGCAGGATGTTTTCACCATGGGTCAGCCAAATTCCATGTCCCATTTATACCTCAGAGGTGAATTGAAAGTAGGATAAGAGTATTCCAGTGTCTTGAGTGTTGAGTTTACATCACAGTTGGGTGATAATCATAATAAAGCTTAATATTGCAGTAAAAAGGTGGAATTTTTTTGTAGTTTATGAGTGACTCATCACTCCTTACTCTGGAAATATAAGAACTCAAAGTCAGAATTATCTTGAGTGGTACTATCAAAATAAATCAGCCTAGCTGATAAAGGACAACAACCTGATATTAAGATAAAAGAACAAATTGAGAGAATTCCAAAGACTATTTTAGAATACAACATTGCAGATCATTCATTCCAAAGAGAAAAAGAAACAATAGACTGCCTTTCTTTCGTAGAGTGGATCATTGTCTTCCTGTGGCTAGGCCATCCTTTCATCCTGCAAACCAAAATGTAGCTTTCTGAATTTGCAAATTCTGTAAGTGTTTCAAACCTCTCAAAAAAAAAAAAATCCCATCAATATTCCCAGCTCCACAAAATAATGTGCCTCTCTTTTGAGAGCTGGAACTATATCTCTTGGAATATATGCATTTAAATCCTGCCTAATAAGTCTCTGCACCTGTAGAGTACTGAGTAAGAAGGGGAGCAGATCATCCAATGACTTGAGGTGCTCATACGTATGGAGGAAAAAGACAGGCTGCTCAGCCAGTAGGTTAAAATCTGGATATGCTTGTCTGCTGAAACAAGTGTCTTCCTAAGTTAACAAGATGGAAAGGGGCAATTTCATTTTACTCATATCCAGTTATTGGCTCCCAGTCTGCCATCCAGCCCAGGCCCCAGGAACGGGGAGGGCCGTCCACCTGAGCCACTTTGATCATTTGGATAGAACATGAAAGTCCTCTTTTACTCAAAGGTGAGATTTGGTGGAACACCAGATCTACATGAGTGCAGAGGAAACTTACACCAGCAATGAATGAAAATCACGCATCATCAGAGAATTGATGAAAACCGACGGAAGGACCAAGATGAATGAACAGAGCCACTAATCCAACGTTCTAACAGAAATAGTCGAAGGAACAAGGGAAAGCTTAACCAAAGACACTTCTTAAAAATCTTTAGAGTCAAGTGAGTATTATCCATGAAAAGAAAATGAAAGAAAAGAAAAGCAGGAAGAAGAACAGCAGGAAAATAGTCTGTAATGAAGAGTAACTAGAAGACACAAAAACAGTTCTAGAAATTAAAAATTGATTTTCAAAGTAGAAAAAATTAAATGGAAGGGAAGAAACCATAATGAATATTGCTAAAGTCTGAATTACTGGTCAATAGATTATTCTAGAATTCAGAGGAAGAAAGAAAAGTGATGATAAAAAAGGATTAAAAATTAAAATACAAACATGTTAACCCACATGTTTAGCATCCACTTAATGAGAATTTCAGAAAAAGAAGACATGAATAGTGTACATGAAACATAAAGAGATGAAAACAGGTTGTCTTAGTTACTTTTCTCATTGCTGAGATAAAAATACCTGAAAGGAAGAAAGATTTATTTGGCTTGCACTTCACAGAGGTTTCAGTGTACCATCCAGTGTGTCACCTTGGACTCCAAGGCAGGGTGGATTAGTGGACAGCAAAGCAGTGAAATAGCAAAGTACCAGCCCATTACAAGCTATAGGCAGCAAGAGCTGCAGCCTTCTTTCTGTCTCACATCTGGGCTACCTGCCCTTAGGACAGGTAGGACTCAGACCCTTAATCCTAGCGTTGCACTGTGAGTCAATCCCAGCATCACACACTAGATCCAGCTGCCTACAAAAGCCTCACTTTTGACCATGTGAGGCTTTGCAGGGACATCTAAATATAAGCCATACCAGAGGGGAATTTCCCTTGAGCCGTGGATTTCCACCTTCAGATCAACAGGGTGCTCTTATTTGGCTACATCACACTGAAGTGTCCAGTCTTCAAGGGTTAAAAGAAATTTGTGAAGCTTCTGGGAGTGGGAGGGAAGATCAGTTAATCAATCAACCAACCATTCAATCAAAAAGTATAGGTAAGAAAGGAATAAGAGTCAGATTGCAATTAAGCATTTAGTTGGCAATTTGGGGCACTAGAGAAGTCTAAGGAAGCTTTCTGTCTCTGAAATGATAGAGAACTCCCCTCCCACCCTCCTATCACCCACTGAGAATAATTCTAGTTTGTTCTTTGGTTCCGACTCCAGTGATCGTCTTCATCACCTGTCTGGCTTCAGGAGCAATGCAGGTGGATGGGCCCTATTCCAAGGTATGTGTGTATATATTACATCCAGGATGTGGCCTTGGAATCCGTGCTCTAGAAAGCTCAGTTGGGAAAGAACTGGCTCGGTTCACAGGCCCTGATGCCTCAACTCTGTCAGCCCTGTTCCAGGTGGGCTGCACCCTGGGGACAGTAGCCACGGTCTAAGACTCATTCTTCCTCACTCCAGACCACAAGGCTGATTCAGTGTGCTCTGTCTGAGGCCATGTGAGCCCCATGAGACCAGATTTCAGGCCACAGCAGTAATCAAATTCATGGCTGGTATTTAATTTTAGACTAAACAAGTCTTAGATGACAAACTAGCAAAAGATGTAAAACATTTTGTAAGCCTCATGCTACTAGGAACTGTTATCTTTCACTTCTAACTCTTCTGCCATTGTTTGAAGGCTTAAATTTGGTAAATAGAAGAAAAGAGAATGTGGTAAGAGTTTTGGAGTTAAATAGCAGCTGTTCTATTCATGTGAATTGAGTTAGGGAGATTTCTCTGATAACGTTACAGAATTGTTTGATTTACAGAGAAACCACCAAGGTTGCCTTTTAACTAGAAATCACCTTAACATACCTATAATCCCAGCTACTTGACAAGAAGAGGAAGGAGGATTAAAAATTCAAGTCCAGCCTGAGCAATAATTTAATGAGCTACTGTTTCAAAAGACATTTTTAGTAGTAGGAATCAAACTCAGGACCTTTTCCCACTTAAGCTATATTCCTGGCCTTCAAAATAAATTTTTTTAAAAAGGCTGAGGCTGTAGCTTAGTAGTAAGGCACTGCTAGGTTTGATTCTAAGAACTGAAGAAATGAGTCACTTAAAAGGGCCAGTGAGATAGCTCAGCAGACTAAGTGCCTGCTTAGGCAAGCACAAGGAGCTGGTGTTTGACCCCTGGTATCCCACTGGCCCCACCCCCAGGCATGCTGAGCCAGTGACCAAGTCTGGGCATGGTGGCGCATGCCTGTAATCCCTCACTGGGGAGGCTGAAATAGGAGGATCACTATGAGTATGAGCTGCATAGTGAGACCATGTACAAAAAACAAAACAAAACAAAACAAAAGACATGAAAATCACTTAAAGTGAAAAACCAGGCTCCAAGATGTTGTTTGGGACAATTCTGGCCACTAAAGTCAGTTATACCCTAGGAATCAATAACCCATGATCTTCTCTGATCCACAAAGATCTTTCAGAACATATTCATGTCGTAGAATGTGTGTGTGTGTGTGTGTGTGTGTGTGCATGTATCTGTTTGTTCTAAGATTCCTGATTTTTTCTTGGTCATATGTTAAAGGTAATAAATGACCACTTTGCAGTTACTTGGAAGGCAGATGGGTGGCCTGTGAGTTTGAGATCAGTCTATCACCTCACCATAATCTTTTGAAACAACCAAACAAACAAACAAGGAAACAAAGAGAAATAAAGAGAAACAGGTCATTTTGACCTCTTTTTTAAAGAGTTGTCATTTGGGACCTTGCTTGGAAAGTGTAATCTGACAACTCACTCTTTGCATCTGTATACTTTAAAAAAAATTTATAGATAATAAAAAATAGTAAAAAAAGTCCTTTAGAAATGATACAAGTAGAAGAAGTAGATACAGTGTCCACAGAAATGCTAGAAGGAAATTTTAGAGCTATAGTATTGTATCTTTTTTGTTTTTATTCAGTAGAAACAGTTTTGAGTACTTCATCATGTTTAAATATTTATGAGAAAATGCAAGTTTGCACTACAGTTAAATAAAAAGAAGTGAAAACTAAAAACTTAAAATAGACTTTGCCACATTTTTGACAAACTTGGGCTTTTGTACTTTTAAAAATTTCTTTCTTATTGTTGGAAAAATATTTCTAGAGAACATCAAATGAAATAAAGTTAGACATAGGATCATATTTTAGATTTATGGAGCGAAAATATAGTTCTTTATTTGTATTCTTAGGAAACAAATCATGCCTTATATTATTTTTAACATATTGTGTTTCCTTTCTGGAGTTCACATTTGTTAAGAGTTTATATGCCTTCTTCAGGAAACAGCCAAGTCATTGGCTCACATGTGCACTGATATTAAATAGACAACCAGAGTTTCTACTTTATGTCCTTACCATCAAGCCTAGAATCAAATAGTTTACAGTCTACTTGAGGAAGACTACAGTCTGTTTGTAGCCCAACTATAATGCAAGGTAGGGTGAGACAAATTTTTCACTGCAGTGAACAAAATGATGGCAAAATTAGTAGTCAGAGTAAGCAGCATAAATTTGATGGTGCAGGGAGGAAGATTAGTGTGACCCTCACAAAAAAAGAGGTGATGGTGACCCTGAGTCTTTAGGACAAGGAGCATTTATGCAGGTTAGGAGGGAGGTGCAGAAAACAGATTTTGACATAGAAGTTGGAAAAAGCACTACCCATATGGGGAATAAAAATCAGTCCCATAACCCAGGAGCTTATTTTCCTCAAAACAACTGGCAGGATCACATCCTTCCTGTTCTTTAAAGCAGATATTCAAACTGGAATTCAAACTGTGTCCTGCAAAGAGAGGAAGCTCGTGAAAATTAGCAAGAAATCACTTATTGCAAACTGTAGGATTTAGGAAAAGACTCTGGCGTCAGTACATAAGTACTGATAAATTAAAGCAAGTTCTCCTGGTGAGATATGGTAAGCTTCTGAGGCCAGAGAGTGGCAGTAGGAAAGAAAAGGAGGGGACAGCTGTGGAAGACACTGTGAGGTGTATTGGTAACACGTGGACACTGATTGGATTTGGCCCTATGGTGGTCTTCATCAAAGGTGGCTCATCAGGGCACAGAGAAGCCATCGCGTACCAAGGACGTCTTCCAGTGCATTGGTTCCTTTCTCTTCACTTCCCACCCTCTCCATGCAAACACTGCTTGCCGGGCCCTCTTCCACCTGTGGAGGCCTCATATCCATCCTCGTACTCTCACCTCTCCCCCTGCTTGGGAATTTTTTTTTTTTCTTTTCTGTTTCACATACATCTTTCCTTCTCTGAAGTGTCTGAAGATCTCAGGTTTTAAAAACCCAATTCAAATGGATGTTGCACTAACCCCATCTCTCCAGCCCTCAGCCCTGTCACCTCCATTATTCTCTGGGCTTAGTTGCAGTCTCTTGCCTCCAACAGCAATACATTTATCATTTTATATAACTCATCACTATGTCCCCGTAGGAGTGGCTAAAACAAAAAGTTGTGACAACACCAAATGCTGGTGAGAATAATGAGAAACTATCACCTGTTGGTGAGAAAACTATCGCATTTTTGGTGAGAATGTAAAATTGTTCAGCAATCCTAGAAAAGTTTGGTACTTTCTTTTAAAAAGTATAAAATTCAGT
The DNA here is from genome assembly GCA_002564305.1 of Octomys mimax. Classification (NCBI taxonomy): domain Eukaryota; kingdom Metazoa; phylum Chordata; class Mammalia; order Rodentia; family Octodontidae; genus Octomys; species Octomys mimax. The sequence goes on from NDGM011008476.1 coordinate 7,595, forward strand.
GACCACGTGACTTGGCATTTATCCCACCCACAGAAACAAAGATGTGTATTTGTATAAAAATATTCATAGTGGTTGTATTTGAAATAACCCCAAATTGGAATTAACCCAGGTAGCTTCAGCAGGTGAATGGCTAAGAATATGGTCATAAATATATCCCATGGGATACTACTCAGCAACAAAAGAGAACAAACTATTGATAAATGCAACACTTGGATTAATTTGGAGTATGATGCTGGTTAAAAAAGAAAGCCAATTTCAAAAGGTTTCAAATTGTATGACTTCACTTACATAACTTTTTTTAAATGACAAAATTTTAGAAATGGAAGAGTTAGGAGAGGGCATGGGGTATGCAGAGGGAGGTAGGATAGGAGAGAGCTGGGTGTGGCTCTAAAAGGGCAAGCACATTAGCCTTGTAGTGATGGAACTGTTCAGGATCTTGGTGGTAGATACTGGAACCGACAGGGGTAGTAAAACTGTATAGAACCAAATACATATATATGTCCCAAAATGAGTACAAATAAAACTGGGAAATCTGAGTGAGATGGAAGGGCTATATTAATGGCAATATCCTGGTTGGAATACACTTAAGTTCTACAAAATATTGCCAGTGGGAGAAATAAGGCGAAGTGTGGAAGGAATATACAACGAATACAAGTCTACAATGATTTCAGTGAAATTATAATTAAAATAACATAATACCATGGTATTGAAAATTGGTTTAAATGAGCATAAGCTTTGTATTCCTGAACATAGTACGGTGACAGATGTGTGATAAGCACATAATGAATTATTTGTTAAATAAATTAATTTTAGGAATAAAGACAAGTGAAGTGCAAGATGGCTGATATTTCTATTTTAAAGAACTGGGAAGGGGATGATACCTGTAATTAGAGTAGGAGGTATTAGTATAAATTACAGATTTGGCTTAGGATAAGATAAGCTCTACCCAGCACAACCCTCTTGCTTTCTTGCAACCTCACTTTTTCTTTCTTGATGTGATGACTTTGAAATTTCAATGGAATATCCAAATAGAAATATTGGATATTTGTGCAGCTTCAAGTATTTTGATTCCCTCTAATAGTCTAGTTAAATGCCAAATGTTTTAGGGATGAGTATGCTTTATGCTTACCTGAGTATATTTTTTTGCAAAGGACTTGATTGAGCTTTTATAACCTAGCTTCTAGTCTTTATGACTGGACTTTCAACCCGGAAACCCAAATTTAAAGTTAAAATAAAGTGGGTCATTATGTTTTGAATAGTTGTCAAATTTTATAATGTTTCCTTTAAGCAAAAGTCCTCATCTACAGTTTACATTTTAACTCTTTTTTTAAGAGACTAATAGATATTTCCCTTGAAATCTAAGTACTTAGGTATCATTTCTCATTATAGAGCAATTAGAAATAGATGTGAGCCGTGTGCCACTGGCCCCTTCCCCCAGGTGCACTGAGACTGGGTGTGGTGGCGCACACCTGTAATCCCAGTGCTTGGGAGGCTGAAAGTAGGAGGATCACTATGAGTCTGATCTATGTAGTGAAACCATAGACTCTCTACTAAATACATTAAAAAAAAAGAAATGGATGTGAGAATAACTGACTAATATTAGCAAAAGGAAAAAATGTATATAGTTACCATACTTCATCACTTTGCAAGTCATTTTGAAGGAAACTGTGACAGAAGGTATAGGCTTTAGTATGTAGAAATAAGTTTAGGTATTCATCTTGCTTTTTTTCTCTGATGATAATGATCTAGAAAAGCAATCAGTATCTCCTGGCACTTTACATTACATACTCTCCTTCAGCCCATCTTGAGCTTTATCACCCTGTTGTTCAAAAAGTTCTTTCCTATGTCCAGATGAAATACCTTGTATTATCAGAGTCTCTGTTTTATTGACCTTCATACTTCTGTGAGCTCCTTTTCTGTTAAGCAGCAAGACAGGTGACCGGCTATATTACATATTTTATTGATTGGCTCCATGGCTAAATAAATGTCTTAATTTTAACCCATTTTTCTCTTTTCTGAGTCTTTAAGGAAAAAATATAAATCTCCCAGTCATAAAGATATAATCAAGTCAGTCCTTTATTTTCTCCAGACAACTTAACTTAACATTTTTCTCATAGAACCTATTTTTTCTCTCATAGTCATTTGTAGCCTTCACACATCCTTTATAAATTTGTCACTGGTTGGACACTCCATCCCCATATAAATCTGATTCACCTAAAGCATATCAATTTGCTTATGTATAGTATTCCTATGTTACCTGTTTTTTCCTAGGCATCATATGCTATGATAATTTCTGCCATATTGAGGATTCTTGATTCATATTGGTTGAATGATAGAATTTGTTTAAGATTCATTGCTATCCATTAAACTTTCCCCTTGAGAAAAGGGTACCAAGCTGTGTTCCTGTTGGCCTAGTATCCTACAGATGCTAGTAAGAGCAGCTTCTTCTGTTTTCACTCTAAGGATAGAGAGGAAGCATCTAATTGGCAGCTACAGGTTGTGTTAATGCTCCACCTTTTCTCTGACCATGAAGGCATTATTTATAGTCAGCACAGACTGACAGTCAGATCTTGCCTTTATGAGGCTTTCGTGGGAAGGGACACATGTGGTAGATTTCTGGCAAGCCCATCTTATCATGGGAGTGAGTGTGATCAATCACATTTGTATATGTTGGTGACTATTGAGCTTACTGTGACATCTGTGGGTCATATTGTAATACCATATTACCTTTTTTACAAAAGCATGTAGATTTTTCATTTACTGAAAAGCAGGAATTGTGTTTTACTCAGCTTATGATTGACACATGACTTGTACATAGTTGACACTCAAGCACTGGTTAAACTAGATTCAGCTAACCATAATTCAATTAGGATGGCCTATTTATTTATCCTAAGAATAGAAAACAATAAATATTTGCCCATTGATTTAAGCTGATATTTTTGTTACTATTATAACAGACTTGGAAAATGTTACTGTTTTAGAATTCCTGAGTTTCTGTCATTATACCAAATAGACATTCAGTATTTTCCCAGTGTTTTCTCAACTGGCAGTTGACCCATAGGGAGAGTGTGAGCTGTTGCCAGGAAGTCCCAGAGACTGTAGCCTCTAAACAAGGGATAGCTTTTTTGGAAAAAACAGTGTACTGTGGGTGACCCAGCATTTTCCACCTATTGCCTCCTCTTGGGTACTTACTTTGTTCAGCTATGATAGTGAGGGGGAAAACTCAAGCTCCTTTGGAGTCCATAAGATAAAATGTGGACTTACTTGTTTGTGGGCAGTTGATATGAGTCATGGAAAACCCAGAGGAGTTAACAGGATGAAAAAGTTGAAGAAGTCCTGAGGTAACCCCAGGCTGATACTAATTGAATTCCCTTGACAAAGAATCTTAAGTGATGTAGAGCTATTACTGTTTTCAAATGAATGCAGGGAAAGGAATTTTCCCAGGGTATTTCATTAGAGACCAAAAGGTCACTCAGATTTTTCAGTTACCAGTCATGTGTAAATCAGAGTTTAGATTTCAATGAGTGCTCAATCCAATTGATTTGAAATTGAAAGGCTTAGTTTTGTCCTGATAATTTTATTATATTTATTAGCTGAAAACAGTGAGATTTAATCTGAATACCAAAGTGTAAAATATGTTAAGTAATCGTTTAGATGTGTCTTATCATAGGCTGAAGAAGTTCAGGATAAATCTACACCTCCGTAGTCTACTAACAATTAGTGACAGATTTATGTTTGTCATATCTCAGAGTGCTCTGCATTACCTTCCCTTGTACTTTACAAGGAATGAATCAACCTTGCAAACAATTTTAAATCGACTATGAATAGTCCACATCTCTCCCTGCCCTCACTCAGCACAGATCATGCATCCCATTTCCACTAGTTTTGGTTCTGACAACAAATCTTGTTTGCGTTGCCATTGTTTGAACCCATTTTTCTTCATCCACATCTTTTCTTATTCCAGGGTTAAGATTCCTACTGAGATCAGACAGGTAATGTAGACTAATGAAGTAGTAGTAGTTACCTATTGAACTCATAGGTTGTTTTCTGCTTCCAGAAAAATGCACATTCTAGTCTAGGCAAGCTAACTGCTGTCGCAGACTATTTTCAAATTTCAGTGGTTGGACAAAAAGCATTGTTCACTCACATTACAGAGCAGAATGGGTGACGGGGCTGTACTTCATGTTGCTGTTTAAGAAGCCATTTAGCTTCTGCTGATAGCTCTACTATCCTTTAGCTCTCTGCTCAATCTTTTGCAGGTGGATAGGGGAGAAAGTATGAAGAAGGTACTGTGTATTCATTTCAATCCTTTCTCATATGTGAACTTGTCACTTGCTCATATTCCATGTGTCTAGATCTAAGTGGGCTGGCACGTGTAAGGTCCACAGGGAAGAAGACAGCACACTGGTGGTCAACACCAGAAGTCTCCACCAGATGATTTTCTGCATATTTTGGAGACATCCTGCCCATTGGGTTTTTATTGTCTCACTCATGATGTTATAATTATAAGAAGTGATAATTATAATTTTGATCAGAAAAGTTCTAGTAAGGGCCGGCAAGACAGCTCAGCAGACTAAGGCAAATGCAGGGGCTGGGGTTCGATCCCTGCCACCACATGCCATGCTGGCCTTGCCCCGGGGTGTGCTGAGCCGGCGACTGAGTCCAGTCATGGTGGTACGCATCTATAATCCCAATGCTGAGGAGGCTGAGAACAGGAGGATCACTATGAGTTTGAGTTGCATAGTGAGACCCTGCACAAAATAAATAGATAAATAAATTTATTTATTAAACAAAAGCTCTAGTAAAATCACAGTGATAAATGATGACTCATATCCTTCTCAGCAGCAGGAAAAATAGGTAAAGGTAAGGACTGTGACAAACTTGGAACATACACTTCACCTAATGGAAGTAGCTGCTACTCAGCTCTGAGTAGTTGTTACAGGAGAAAATTCAAATCCAGTGCTTTCAGATCTTCCAAATTTTCAAGTAAAAACAAAAATATGAATTTGTGTGTAAAAATATCCCACTTTGATATATAATTTAAAATACAGGAATTGCCCATTTTGGTTTCTCATCATTGAGGAAGTGGTTCACAAGAAAGTATATCAAGATTGTGCACATGTTTGCAAGTGTGTTTATAGCCAATGGTGCTGCAGGATTTTGTAGGGATGATAAAAATATACAGTGAATAATTAAATTAAAAATTATTGTAGTAAAAGACATAGCACCACTAACCACTCTCAAAATCCTCTCTCTTGCTTCACATGCTCTTATCCAGTCATTCTTGCCACTTTCTGAAGCAGTTCTGGTAGCTCTATTTCATGTCTTTATGAGGTGTGACAAAATATTTGGAGAATGCTGCTGCTGAGTTTCATCCAGTGGAAATGTAGGCTTGTAAAATCATTCTGATGTGTCCTCACCTGACCTATGTGCTGCATCTGGCACTACATGACTTCTAGCTTTTCCCCAAGGTCAAAATGACCATGAAAGATGTATGCTTTAAATTAATTGAGAACACCAAGGCAGTCATTACAGTGCAACAAAAGATACTCACTAAAAAGAACTTCCCAAATTGCTTTAGAAAGTGGTACTTCTGGTGGGATTATTATGTTTAAAGTAGAGAGAGTATTGGGGGATTAATGGCAGTGTGTCTTTTATTGAAATAATTTTATTTTACTTATTTATTTGTATTTTTAGGGAAGTGTCTACAGGGTCTCACTACTAGATAGGACTTGTAATGATTCTCCTGTTTACAGCCTCCCAAGAGCTGGGATTATAGGTGCAGGCCACCACGCCAGTTTCAATTGCTTTCTCAGCATGCCCTGGGCATGAGGCTGGCATGGCAGCCCCGGGGATCAAACCCCGAGCCCCTGCATCTGCTTGTAGGAGCTTTAATCTGCTGAGCTATTTGACTGGCCCCTGAAATAATTTTAAAAATTAATCATTTACTGTATTTTTCAATCATACCATTATTTTATCCCTCTTCTCTCCACCTTGCCCTTCACTAGTACAAGGAATAAGATTTGTGAAATAAATGTGACACTACCCCTTGATATCTGCATTGTAGCAAAAGACTCTTAAAATAAAAAAAGCAATCTAAAAGAGTGAATTTTTAACTACATAATTTCAGATGAAATTGTTAAAAACACTTCGATAGAGACAGTTCCCTATAATCCTCCAATCATATTTCTTTTACTACGTTGGATGAAGAAAGCTTGTAGCTTTGTGAACTTGAAAGTGCCATTATACATCTTTCCAAGAACAGACTGACTTGGTAGTAACAGCTCTAAAATGAGTCAGATTGTCTTTGTCGTTTTCTTCTATGCAGTTTTAACACTAACTACTGGCAAGTTCCAGTTCTCTGAGCCCTGACTGCCATATACTACTAGTGGGCCCAAGTGCTAAGGAGCATCCATGAACATTTAGTTGACTTACAGAAATTAAGAAAGAAATATGATAATTAATGTACTAGAGATACATTTGGATATTGCAAAGCAAAGTCCAGAGAGCAAATTTGGACCACAGATAAGCTTTTCTTAGCCTAGTGTTTTTCAAACATGAATTTGACTATGTTTAGATGGAGGTTGAGAAGCAGTGGCTAAGGAGATCAGAGGAAAAACAGGCAAGAGTCAGAAGCTGAAATCTTGTTATACAGGTCTTGCTTTATCTTGGTCTTAACCATCCAGCAGAAAAGTATGAAAATGA